>JAODPA010064359.1:0-11047 GCA_025585075.1 Nepenthes mirabilis | reverse complement strand
AGTCTCATTATTGCCTAATAGAGGGATGATGAATTAGCTAAACACAGGTTGCAATCTAATGCAACCACCAAGTTGCTGTTGCATGCAGAAATTGGAGGAGTGACACGAGGGTTTAGTGGATAAGATGAGTCAAATTATTTAAGGCATAAATAGGGTAAAATAAGGAAAGAGAGGAGAGATTGTGAAACACAAAACAATCGAGGGTAAAGTAAGGGAAAAGAGGAAGGAAACCAAGCGGCAGCAAGGAGAAGTTCAACTGAATAAATCGGCAAGTATACTTCGACCATTTTCTTGATTGTTGAGCAATTTTTGGCTAATTTTTCTTGAGTAATTTTAATCCAATACTTGAATATGCTTTTTTCGTTATTATAAATTCATGAGGAGTTGCAAGAAAAAAATTAAAAATGGGTGAACCGGCCTTGGACACATGATAGTGTCCAAAATCGGATTCTGCTGTGGTAGTTCCTGATATTTGCTTCATATCGACCACTAAATTGCCGAATTAGCCAATGACCAAAATAGGTTAAATGATCCTTATTTAATGAAGTAAAAGTAAAAAAAAAAGAGCCTTTGAATCGTTCAAGAAGGGGTTCAAAATCGAATCCAAACTCAGCTGCAGAACCAGCTTACTGGTTCTACTGATGCTGAAATTTCAGTTAAGTTGGTTTTGCTGATGCTGAAATTTCAGTTTCTGAAATTTAGCCAAACACGCCCTAAAATGGATTGATCTGGAGTCCAACCTGACTCGATTTGTTAGTATTAGGTGTGGACTATTACCATGTAAACTGGCGGCCCAAGAAAATATGGGTTGGATACTGAACCGGACCTATGAACAGCAAGGGTCTTGCTAAACTGCTTCTTTAAGCAGTTGGGGAAATAATTTTAAATAAAATACAACCCAAACCCAAAATGGGCCAAATTGGTGCCAGAAGTTAACTAAGACCTTAGAGGTGATATTCAAGTATTGGTTCGTAAAATTAAATCCAAATTAAATATGATTCGGACCCTCAAAATTGAAATAAAATCTGTCTGCATCAGCTGATGCTGATGCAGAATCTGTTTTGGGAATTTGTCAGGTTATCAAGAATCGAATCAAAGCAAAGAAGATTAATTTCATCTGCATCGGCCTAAACAAAATTTATTCTTAAAGTTAAGTCCCTTTTCTACAAGAGGATGCCCAAAACCGGTCAAAAATAGGCCCGATTGAACCATAAAAAAATTAGGGAAGCAGAACTGCCCTGGACAGTTCTGCTAAAACCCAAATCAGCAGTCTGTGTTGGCAGACTGAACCGGCAACCATCCAATGATTAAACCGGCTCAAATTTGGACACAAAATAGCAAAGACCGATATCCATGTTGTGTAAAACCGTATTGTGAAAATGGATTATATAACTCAGTGAACCGATCCCTCAAAGCCTTTCCCTAACCGGTTCAATTTAAATGATAATTTGAGCCCTTTATTAAACAGGGTCGAACCGGACAGTTCTGCTAAAACCCAAATCGGCAGTTTGTGTTGGCAGACTGAACCGGTCACCATCCAATGATTAAATTGTCTCAAATTTGGACACAAAATAGCAAAGACCCATGTCCATGTTGTGTAAAACCGTATTGTGAAAATGGATTATATAACTCAGTGAACCGGTCCCTCAAAGCCTTTCCCTAATCGGATCAGTTTAAATGATAATTTGAGCCCTTTATTAAACAGGGTCGACCCAGTCCCAAATTTGACTAACAATTGACCAAACCAATGATCAATCGATCCAAAAAGGATGTTGGGATAATTATAAAAAAAATTTGGGCTCAAAATAATTAGAAAATCCGGTCCCAAGCCTTAGTCGAATCGGTTCACATGAACCAGAAAATTTTTAGAATATAAATAAAATATTAAATTAACTCAAGATCTACCCCGACTTGACTTACTAACATCAATAAGTATTGAATTAAATTATTTAAGCTCCAGTAAATTAATTGGCCACCAAGTAGATTGAAAGACACTAAGTATGGAATAAAGTTTCGTATGCATTTTTCTGCATGTTCAAAGTCTAGGAAATATTATAATTGGATATCATTTGCTATGTTAAACTATATTCATAAAAGTTTGGAAGGAACTCCATGAAAATATGAAAAAAATTCAATTACGTCCAATGACGTTCAGTTAAGTTCTATACGGTTATACGAGATCCCTTCAAGGTTTAAAAAAGGAAATTGGATCATGGATCTTTTTCAGATGGTGATATTCCCCGACATGCCTTAGGATATTATAGTAAAAAATCAAAGAATTGCTTTTACACGGTCCATCCATTTCGGCCCCGTCTATCGGGATTATAGGTAGTACCGCCGACCTCAGAGTGTAAAAAGGAGGACGATTGTGGAATTATGTACAATCCCGATTGTGAAAGTAAGTATCATTTATCCTATTATTAGGATATTTGCCTTAGATTGTGTAGATTAATACAATCATTTCTTCAATTTATCCATTCCGTTAGCTGGTAAGGCCTATTGATCCTGATCCCTAAAGATAAGAAAAAATAAATATAGTCAATAAAAACTAAAAAATAAAAAAAGGTAAATGCGTTGCACTTCATGTATCTGCTCCTATTTATATATGTTAATGTATATTCTGTATAAAATGCATGCCTTTATATGTTATGTACATTACTGAACATTTGACTCACTCACTTTCTATTTTCATTTCTCTTTAGACGAGTCTTAAGAAATGATGAAGAACGAATAGGATTAGTAAAGAAGTTTGAGGTGGCCATAATTTTGTTATAACGTATATGTTGTACTTGGGATGATGAAAAGAAAAAAAAATGTGTACTGTATAATGTTGTATTACAAATATGTTGTATTTTCATAATGGAATTCTTCCGTTATGATATGTTTGCTTCCGTTAGGTTTAAATTATTATGGATGTTTAGTAAATATCTTCCTTAATTTAGACTAATATATGAATGAATAATGTGATATTAGAGCCAGTATGATTTATGGCAAATGTTAGGATTCTATCTATAATAATAATAATAATAAGTATAAGGATGTATGACATGGGACGTTACATTTATAGTCTTTCAGTGTGAGATAGAGGCCACCTCGGTTAAAATTAATGCCGTTATAGATATAGAACCTCCTTGGATGATTAAAGATATCCAAAGGCTAATGAGGTAACTCGCAACTCTATCTTGATGCATAGATAGGCCAACTAAAGAATACTTACCATTATTCAAAGCATTATAAGGTATGAAGATGAACGGTTTTTGGTGGTTGGAAAAGTGTTAACAAGCCTTCCAAGACATAAAAGAATACTTAGCACAATCTCTTTTATTGACTCGTCTTAGATGTTGAGGTTCTATATCTTTAATGCCCAATTTTTATCTAACTTAATTTGTTATTATCAATTTATTTTAGATTAATTAGATATATTAAAAATAATTGTGTAACATAAAATCTAAAGAAAATTGGAGCAAGAAAGCAGAGTGGCGCCCGAGAGATGCCCAATGTGCGCTTGGGCACTGATTCCTAATTGAGAGCGCCTAAGACAACGCTTGAGCATTGATTTCTGTGGGGGTTACGTTTGAGGTGCGCTCGAGGCAACACTCTTATGCTGAGAGGTTTTGGCACAGTGCCTAATATACTCCCAAGCGGTGCTTGTGCGCCAATGCACCTATATAAGGAGCAGCATGTATTATTTGATCATTTTGCACAGGAAAGAAGAGAAAGGAGAAAGAAAGAGAAGGAGAAGGAAGGGAGAGAAATGAGAGAAAATATAATTTGAAATATCTTTTTGTCAGATCTGTTGTATTGAAGGTTAAGGCATATATCCTTATGGTCTATTTCGATATCTGATTATTTTTATTTACGTTTAGTAGATTTAATGTACATGCATGTTAGTTTACCTGCCCTATTGACTCCCTTATGCATGCATGTCCATTTTTACCGGTTATTTTGGTATTTTGCTTTGGTTTTACTAATATTTGATAATTTTGCTTATTTTTTAAAAAATAGGTAATTATTTTGAGACAGTATATCTATATATAAGTATATTTATAAAGAAAAAGTAATGAAAACCTACATATGAGTCGTGCATGTAGAATCCATACGTTGTTACTCTGGGTCGAGCTTTATCTTCATTATGTACTTCGATATGTGACCTTTTCTAATGAAAAATTTTGCGATTAGACCATTCCAAGTGGAAACTTCAACCTTTTTCGCTAGATAAGAAAAGTTATATAATATGTGATAAGACCCTTCCCGATTGTGTTTTTTTTATAACTATTGTAAGGAATTAAACAGAACTAATAAATTTTAGACATCCTAATATATCAAGTAGATTTGAGAATTGTACCTATCATCTATAGGTGATAAAAGAAAGTGGTGTTCAGTCATGTATATAGGAGATAATATGTAGTTGGCCGACCTATGTGTCTAAATATTAGTAATATGACCCCAAATATTGGGAGTATATGTAACCATTTCTCAAATTAGTTTTTCAGTCTTTGATTATCTAATTTGTGCATATTTTAGATTTTGATATATTTTACCTTTATTAAATTATATTTGAGATTTTGATTGAGTTTTGCAAGTTTCGCAACAATTAGGATTCGGTTAGTCTATTACAATTGGAATTTGTGATTTTCATTTGGATTACAGTTCATTTGAACTATGCTTACAATTGGAATATACTTTTGAACAGAAGACTACATTTGGACTTTTGTTGATAAGCTTTTGGATTATGGTTTACGTGTTTTGTATATATTTATCGACTCTCATCTTAATTTTGGAAACGTTGTGTTATATTATATACTGATATTTATTAAACTTTCGGTTCGCATTTTTTCTTTCTTATCCCCTTCAAATTAGTGGGTTCGGATACGTTTAGAAGTTTGGACAAAGATTGGATTGAAGTCTCACATATATTGATGAGTATTAGCCTGTAGCTTAGATTGTGATCGTACTAGTTGTATTTTGGATATTGAGAGATGGTAGGATGTTGGTTTTTTGTTTTGTGTGGGATCGGTTTGATTATTTTGCTTTCTAGTGATGTATATTGATGGTTTGTCACTCCCTTACGAAATTGTGGAGCAGGTTACAATTATTTTATTGTCTGGATGAGTTATCCGATCAGGTGTTGTGATTTATTTTGTACTTTGATATATTATTATTGTATGTTGAGGCCATTTGGTGAGTCGTTAAATCATATCCGAATTTGAGATTTATTTTGGTCATTATTTTTGTTTATTTTGGGATTCAAATTTTGTGAGTCATAATCATTTTGAATTATTATTAGGCCTGTTTTGGTTCAAGACCGTGACAATTTTTCTATTTCACCATTTCAAAAACAGAATTAAATGTCATTTTTCTTAGAGAATAATTATAAGTACAACAACTTATCTACTATAACAGCAAAATCTTTGTTGAGTCAAAGACTCAATATACCTAAATAAAGATGGCATGTTAGCCTTAATATTTTTGTAAAAAAATTTTAGTCATATTTTTACGCCCATAAAATCATGATTCTAACATATCAAACCCTTAAAATGATCTTGTAAAAGTTAGAGATATTCGAATGTTTAATCAAGTGATAAATCAAGTTGAATAAATTTGGCATGCAGTTCTAGGCCATGCTCTCTATAAAAGGTCAAGACCACCTGGATTTTTTCAACAAAACAACGATCCCAATCTTAGATAAGTCCATTGAAGAATCATCATAGACTGCATTCAATATATTACCATTAGGTATAACTTCCATGTATATTGAGCCTCTTTTTAGTCTGGTAGTGAAATTGGAATAATCTTGGCTTCACTTGAAGGGATTGAGTTCAAATGCTCAATCACATTCAAGTTCCTAGAAACCAATAGTATGTTTCAATATGAAGCTTCAATAATTGGTTTAAAGCTAGCAAAGGAATGTTCTATTAAAACTTTAACCATCTACGGTGGTTCCGAGCTAATAGTCAATTTAGTATAACTTTAAAATTGTCAATCCAGAACTTGCCAAATATCTTTACAAGGTCTAGACTCTCTTGAATTTCCACGATAGACTAGAGATCATTGTTATCCCTAGAGAAAATAACTAGAAAAACTACTATCTCTCTATGATGGCATCATCAAGCTGCTAAGAGCAATATATATGGGATATGCTAGAGATTTTTCAAAGATTTAGTATTGAGTAAGATGAAATTCTGCAAGTGTTAGATGAGACAAATTAGATGAGCCATTCTATGAAATACCTTCATGACGGAATGCTACCGAGTGATCTAAAGAAGGCAAATCAGTTCACAAAACCACAAATTTGTATATTTTAGTAGACATATCACAATACAGAAAAGGTTATTTGATGGCCAATATGCACTATTTGACTCTAATAAAAGCCGATTAATCCCTTTGAGGGGTATACCCCGCATATAAAGAGCGCACATGGGATGAAAGAATTTGGCCTTTAAAATTATGAGACAAGTTTATTATAGACCAACTATTAAGAAGGATACTATAAAATTTGTCAAAAAATATGACAATTGACAGATCCATGAAAACTTCCCCAAGCAGCCGCACACATTGCTTGAAACCTTGCACGGCCTGTGGCCATTTGTGCAATGGGAGTGGGACATACTAAGTCCTTCCTTTGTGATTAACCAAATAAATTTTATTATCGTTGTAGTTGATTACTTTACAAAATAAATAGAAACCTCTCTACTGACTAGGATTATAAAATGCAAAGCTACAAAATTCATACGCTAAGGCATTATCTAATGATTAGGGATACCTGAATTTATAGTTGCCGACAACAGTATTCAATTCTTAGGTAAAAGGTATACGAAATACTATAAAAGCCTTGGTATCTGATGAGCTAACATATCCATCTCATACACAAACAAATGAGCATGTAGAGTTAATTAATTAGACAGTCGACAATGACTTTAAGATCAAGTTTGACAAGGGTGACAGTGCTTAGGTAGAAGACCTCCTCTCCGTGATTTAGGCACGCAAATGATTTTAAGAAAACCTATTTAGGAGACACCTTTCAACTTATGTCACGGAATGGAAGTAGTGATCTAAGCTAATATAGGTTTGCTAAACTATTTGGTGAGAAATTTTAGTCCATGCGAAAATTTAAACTCATTTGATAAAATTTGAATATCTTAAGGTAGCCAGAAAAATAGCTTATTTCTAGGTGATGATATCCCAACAAAGGGTCACTTGATATTACAATCAAAAAGTAAAGGTGTAAATATTTGGAGTTCGTGACTTAGTATTAAGGAATATCGAAGCCACCAAGAAGCTTCTACACAGGAATAAGTAAAGTGTTTGCAATACTCTAAATTGGCATGTACAAGCTACACACTTGAAATACAAAGCTTGTCCCATGCATTTTAAACACCTTCACATTAAAAAATAACATCGATGAAAGGCCAACCTAGAAACTCATAGGTACGCCCTACCCCTTGCTCTGCTTTGCTTGAATGATGTAGAAGTATTGAACATTTCTTATGTGTACACTAATTGTTACAGGTCTTCTAATTTGAGCACAATCGGCCCTGAATAGACATTTGATTTTAGCACCCTATCTATTAAAACGTGCCATCCCAAGTGAGTAATCATGGTGTAAATTTATGAAAATTATACAATTTCAAGCATAGTCACACAACAAAAAACAATAAAACTTGGGGGCTTGAGACTAAAGAGCTCAATACCATTTTGAGAGGTCAACTATTAAGTAAATTGAGGTCCGCTGTGATCCAATTATCAAGGTAGTCATCCAACAAATTAAACTTCAGGAATGCTACATGCGTAAAAGTGATAATAAACCTCTGTATATGACATTCACAATCAATCATATGATCAACGATAAGGGTCTTTTCTCACTAGTGATGATAGTCTAATAACTTAACCAGGAACGAATTTAGCAATAACATAATCAACGATCTAGAATTCATATACTAGAAAGCTAAACCCCAAGATCTTCATTACATACGAGAATCATATCCAGTTAGATAGCGATTCGAGCAATTCGAGAAGTATTCTTTTAGATATAAAATACATCGTCTGTCTACAAAAAGCTATTAAGCCACGTTACAAATTAAGCTATGGGGGATTCAACATCATATCTTTATAGGTAATGCTTGGCACACGAGATAGGAGCTTAAGGATCTGATTGAGCCTCAAAATGTTTAATTTCTTAAGCTAGAAAAGTTTTAGAGTTGCTTAAATTCAAGCATCCAAACCAAAAATTAGGAACACCTAGATAAACTATCTTCTTGCAAAGATTAGTGCCCTCATTGAACTAGGGATCCATTAAAGGACCAAACTCGTCTGGGCAGATATTCCTTCTTGTTTTCTCCTCAAGCTATAAGCAATCTACCAATCATCCCTTAGCAATATTTTTAAGTTGCAAGCTGTTAGCTTGCCATTTATCAATAGTACATTTGGCTTTAAAAGCACACTAGTTTACCTCAAAAGCCTTCGCTTCAAAAAAAATTAGCTTTTTTTGCAGCAACAATACAGTTTTCACGCAAGTTATTTTGATTTTTTGACTTCTATGCTTTACTTTCCCACTTAGCCAATTTTTTTTAAGGTGGATAAATTTATCCCCAAAGCTTGATACATTGGCCTCAGTAGCCATAGCTCTACGCTTCCAGGCCCTAACTATTGTTGGGTCTATATATGACCTCGACAAGCGCACTTCTTGATCCAAAACAAGAGCCTTCACCTAACCTGGTTTGCAAATGCCAATGACTATAAAAGAGCATGTTTGCAACAATTATGAAAGTAGGAACCAAATCAAAGACAAGAATAAAAATATACCTCTTGAGTTTGAATGTCCTCTCCTACAAAGGGTTGGCAATGCTGGGGCTCGGAGAAGATGACGACCTCTGACAAATGAGTAGCAAGATCAGATGAAACAAGGGCTTTCAAAACCTAGAGCTCACCCTGAAGTTTCGACTTCCTTACTACTTGGACAAGGGGGATATTAAACGAATTTCAGTATTCATTGTAGCGTAGGTGTCCCCCATGACACCTTATGATTTTGAGGAGATGACATGAATGATTGGAGGCTTCACCACTAGTCCAATTGAAGTAGGGATGATAGGATTATTAGAAATCTCACGGGAGAAGAGGGGAGGATTAGAGTCTAAAACTAGAAAGCTTTCTCGACTCTCACATCCAACATTAGGGTGAATCCTAGGCGATGTCTCCAATACGATTACCCTCTTCCTTTTAAAGGTGTAAGTAGGCAAATTGGCAACTATGTCACCACCAACAACATTATACCTTTTTACTACATCCAAGGCAGAGGGTTGAAAAAACTCTCAGTCTTATGCAACTCTGGAACATACTTTCTTAGAAGGACTGCATGTGGCTTGATATAAAAAAGCTCATCTGTGCTGGCCATTTTAGAGTAAAATGGATTCACGACAATCCAACTGTTTGATAATATCTAGTCGGTTGAGACTTTAATATAAAAGAACGAATCCTTCTGGTTGTTCATGAAGTCAAAGTTTTCTCTACTTATTTTATCCTCCTTTTGAGTAGTCAAAGAAATCAAATCATTTTGCTGTTCAACATAGAAAATAATTTTTACAACCTCAGCATCCATTGTGAGCCCATCATGATGAAAAAAACCCAAAACCACTAAGTACCAAAGTACATTAAGATGCAACCATGCCATCAAAATCTCTAAGGCCTCCATAATCTCCAAAAATCCCTAGTTGTTGAGATGTGGAGTTTGTTATTCAAGTCGACTTTATATATGGCAATGAATCCATCATGAGGAGATGACATTCTCTCATTTGGAGAGGTATCGACATGTAGAATGGTAGTCAAAAAATTATAGCTATCATAGATATTTAATATATTAGATAGTGATAGTAATTAATCAATGTCAGCAATATTCTGAAAGGACTAGCTTCCTATCTTACATAGAGCCATTTACAACAGCAAGAATCAAAATTGTGAAACTCTAAGGATTAATGGTTTTAGAAATTTTGTTTTAAATCAGCATAAAGAAAAGGAGGTTCAATTTGAATTCAAATAGAAGGAAGTGAAACACTTAGAAAAAAATTTGATAATATTTGAAAACGACGTCTTTAAAAAGAAACATTGCTTCAAACAAAGTGTATTTTTCCAAAGCATTATATGTTAAGGGAACTTTTCTCATTTCGTTTACAATAACCAAAACACTGTATATTGATAATTAGTAAAAAGAAATACAAAGCGACATGCCATGGGTTTAAAAAAGAAGAAAGTCATCTAATGCAACATTAAATACACCATCAATAGGTCATCTCGATCACAAGAGTAATCATAGCATAAATATCATCCTAATTATCGTTCAACCAATTATTTGAATGTAACAAAATGAAAATCCAACTAATCCCAAGGACTAGCTGATAAAACTCTTAAAATTTGGGTCTAGTTTGCTCAATGATCTCAATTTTTTTAGAAGGTCAAGCTATATGTTTTATTAAAATTAAAAACTAATTGTTGTGTTATAAATCAATGCACTCTCAAACCTCAAGAGAAATATTAAGAAAATTATGCACAAATTTGTCATTTAACGGAAGATTTTGGTGACTTTATATTCCCACATAGATGTACATGAATCCAAATATGAGTGGAATACATTAAAGAATACGATCTGAACATGAAAAATAAAGCATATTAATTTTTTATTCACTATTGGTAACAATAGTATACAAAATACATTTTGACATAAAAATACTAAGCTAATCTGCTTGAGAAAAAAATATGAGGGTGCTGAATCTCAGTAGCAACAGAAAAATCATCATGTCCCGCTTCAATAACTATTTGTCCAAATGGAGAGAAAATAAGAGCACACAATGGATGCGTCCTAGTCCATATCCTAGTCCCACCAAATAAAGTCGCATGTGGAATGATACATGCTGAGGCATAAGGTTCATATTCATTATACATACGAAAAATCAATCCAACTGATAATGTTACGTAGAAGAGGAAAACAAAAACAATTTTTCCTCTAAAAGAAGGAAATCAAGACACCCTTTATCACTAATGCCCCACGAAACATCAT
>JAODPA010064348.1:0-11047 GCA_025585075.1 Nepenthes mirabilis | reverse complement strand
ATTAATTTATTAATCATTAAATATTGATGTGTCATTGGATACAAATTTCGAACAAATCCGGGCTGATCCGCTTATCTAATTCCAACTCCGTTTACTGAGTTTGAATCTTGCACACCGCTAAAACGAATAGAAGGTCAGTGTATCGACGGTAAATTGTCCCACTGAAAACACTCTCACACTCAAGTCAATAAACAGCATTCGAAATCTGGGAAGGTAACTGAAAATGAGAATTGAGAGGGAGAGTGTAAGAGTGTGTAGGTTTCCAGATGAAAGAGAGGTAATGTCATCTCTTGAATCTAGACGGTAGGTGAAGGCAGTAGGCGTTTGTTAACAGAAAGAGCGCATGTATGCCTTTGATTTGTATTCTTTCTCTCAGCATGTTAGGATGTTTTGTAGAGAGTGTGTACGAAATCGTCATGGAATGCGTAGTCGAGAGCGTATGTTTGTAAAGTAGAGAGCACAACAGTAGGCGTAATAGTAGGCGTTAGAGAAAGCGTTGTGTGAGTAGTTATTCGCATGCCTTGAGCAAAGACCCTAGGGCTCATTTTAATGGCGGCAGGGTGATCTTCCTTTGTTGAAAGGTGTGATCCCCTGCGCCATGTTTAGGCAGCCTTCCTTATGAGGAAGGCATGCGTTGCCTAATTAGTTGGGATCATTTCCTTCTTTGGTGGGTAGCGGCTTTCCAAATTTCCTACATTTCTTTCAAATATATTACCGTTGGAAGGCTACACTTGGTAGGAATTGGGAAGATCTGGTGTCTTCCTTATGAGAAACGCGCCGATCTTGTCAATGTCCTTTTTGGAGCTGGATGGATTTATGGAAAGCACAGAGTTAGGAAAAGAGCCGTTACTAATCGCCTGTTGGAGCGTGGGGCCAAGTGGGTCAGGCCTGGGAAAAGCCTTTTTATTCTTGGCTTGTTGCTACAGTGATTCTGGTCAACGTACGGGTTGACCGTCCTGAGCACGAGTAGGCCACCTGCTTGTGCCTCAATCGATCAACGTTGGCATTGACCGTCTGATGCGTGTTTGGGACTTTCAAGAATTTGGCCCTTATTTCCTGTTGGGCCAACGTTGACCATCCAACAGTGGATCTGAACCGCCTTTGAATATTGAGCTAGCCCATTTACAGTACACCCATCACTAGCCCTCCATGTCGGTTGCCAGAATTTTGACCTCCGGCATGTTCATGATAGGATACTCCTCACTGTCCTTTGCTTCTTGAAAATTCTAAAAAACTCCACGAAAGGGTGAGGTGTTGACCAAATCCGTCGACCATCCTGGTCAGATCCGAGAAGAAAGTTGATCAGATCTATTGGCTATCTCTGGTCAGATCCGAAGAAAAAAATTGACCGGATCTGTTGACCGTCTTTGGTCAGATCCGGAGAAGAGAGTCGATAGAATCTATTGACCGTCTCTGGTTAGATCCGAAGAATAAAGGTTGACCGGATCTGTTGACCGTCTTTGGACAGATTTCGGATAACTTTGTATGAGCCCTGAGTGATGCGTGGCCATTAGCCGGCCTGTAAGGTTAAAAGTGGACACGTGTCTTCACACGGTTGAACCACTATCCCAGCCATTAATGCGTTAGAAGATTTGTTCAAAAGAAGCCCATTTGGGATGCGACACGTGGCAAGAATGATGGCGTGCCTTCTCGAAGAGGTTTACGGCGTTTCACACCTTACCGTTTAAATTTTCCTCCTCTACACTTAGTATTTTCCACGCCTTCTGCTCTGCTTCTTCGTCTTCAACCTGCTTTCATTCCAAAGAGAAAACCCTAATCCTTCTATAGACATGGCTTCGACCTCTATTGTCGATATCCTTCCTGTTCACCGCAAGAACGACGTAAAAGAGCTGTGCATTGAGTTCAACATCCCCAAAGGCATTGCGTGGAGGGTTCCAGACAAGGATGACAGGGCTTTCTCTCCGCCGGCGGGACACGTAACGATGTATGAGGCCCACCTGAGGAGTGGTCTTCGTCTTCCTCTTCCAGACAATTTACAGTCGATCCTCCAAGCTTTGCGTGTTCTCGTCGCCTAGTTCCATGCCATTGCTGTATGGTATATTTGCACATTTTGTATCTTTCTCCGTAAGCATTCTAGGCAGTTAACGATGTCTATGGTGAATAGACTGTTCAAGATAATCTAGGGAGGAGAGTGGATCTCCCTGGTTTCACGTAGTGGCCTAAAGGTTAATACGGCCATCTACGACTTATTGAAGAATTAGAAGAACCGGTTCTTCTTTGTGAGAGTGACTTAGACCTGGCCCCTGGCGAAGGATTGGGGTCAGGTGCTGGAGGTTTATACGAGGACACCGTCTGTGGCGGAGACGACGTCTTTGGAGTGGCTGACCAAACTGGTCAAGGCCCATCTCTCCGACTTCAAGAGAGATTTTTTGGTCTCTAGGGTAGAGACCAAGGAGGTGAATCGGGGACCGTCTTTCCCTGTTCAGAAGCTCAAGGCACCATCGTCGGCGGTTATGATACGACCGGAGGACTCCGAGGGCCTGCTCATTCGTCCCCGCCTGACTGACGACGACTTCATCGGCCCAGGGCCCAAGAGGATGGCTGTAGAGACGCCCTCCTCATCTTCTTCGAGGCTCGACTACATCATTGTCGGGATTTACAGCGGTCCCTGCAGCGCCACCGGGATGGAGAAGACGTTTGAGGACTTGTCGAAAACTGGGGCCGAAGGCGTTATACTGGTGTAGCCTGCGCCACAGGTGGTTCTTCGAGTGGCGCTGACGGAGATTTTACCAGAGTAGCCTGTGAGCCACCGGCGGAGGCGCAGAGCAGCCGGTGATTGACCTTGATCCTCCTGCGGCTATAGTGGAGGCTGTCGCTGGGAAGCCTGCTGCCGTCGCGAATGACATTGATGAGGGGCTCCTGGAGGAGGCCGCTGCCAGCTCCACTCGTGAGGGCATTGCTTCCAGCCGGCTGCCGCTGGAGCCAGACTTGGAGGCCAGACCTGACAGGCCTGCACGAAGGGTCTGGGAGGTATCATTTTCTGTGACACTTTTTGCGCAACTTCTCCTCTAAAGTCTCTAACTTGCTTTATTATTTTGTGTAGAAGGAGAAAGTGCTGGATGTTGTGGTGAAGGCAACTAACTAGCGGGATCGAGTGATCTCTGATAGGGAGGTGGAGATCGCCTGGGTGGACGCGAAGCTGGCGGCTTCGGGGCGGCACACCAATTGGATGCCACAGCGTTCCAGACCATTCTGGTCGACACGGAGACCGAGAATTCCGAGCTGAAGGAGGAGAACGAGCGGATTATGGGGCCCCTTAGCCAGCTTGGCAGGCAGGTGACAGCGCTGGAGAACCTCCTAAGCCTGCAGATGCGCCTCCACGAGATTGAGCAACAGATGTGGTCGCGGATGCAGGAAGGGGTCAATATGTGCCGGCATATCGTGTGGCTTATTGACCCTAATTTCCCAGTGGACCTGCTTAATATGTCAAACAGGTCGGCCCAGACCCGTGAAAGTCTCGTGAGGGATCCGCGAGACTATCAAGCACCGCCTCTGCCGCCTCCCTAACTTTTTATCGATTTTTGGTCTTCCCTTTATATCATGTATAATGTAATACATTTGAAAGTAATAAAATGAGAATTCTCTCACTTTGTGTCTATTTCTTTTTACTGCTTTATGCGTACATGTTTACTGTACTGGACGGCCAACTCAGTTGGCTAACAGCCGTTGCATTACTGCCAAAGGAGTGAAATCCTTAGGCTTTTTTTGAAGGCGGCTGTGTGTGTGTTAGCCACCTAATAGTGGCGGCTTGTGAGTTAAGCCTGGTGGCGCTACCCAAGTGCTGACTTGGGTGGCCAACCTTGGAGAAGAATTTTTCTCCCTTCAACTATCATTGACTGATCGTATTATCTCCTCGTGGAGGAGGTCGTTGCGTGTACTGCGCTAGCCCCCTAACATTTTGACCGCTAACGGGCCACTTGAATGACCAGGGTTTAGATTCGACCACCTATGGGTCGTCTGGATGACCAGAGTTTAATACGACCGCTAATAGGCCGCTCAGATGACCGAGGTTCATACTAGGCCACTCATGGGCCACCTGGATGACTAGGGTTTAGTACGACCGCTAATGGGCCGCTCGGATGACCGAGATTCACATTCAACCACTTCTGGGCCGCCTAGATGACCAGGGTTTAGTAACGAGATGGTGAGGACCATCCCGACTTAGGGACAGTCTATGTCGGGTAAACCTGCAAGGCAAACACATATATATACATGCACACAGAAAAAAGAAGGCAATATGCTAAGGAAACACTTATTTTGACTAATTGAAGCAAGCAAGCAAATGTGTACACTCAATAATGCAATTACATACCTGGGTCTCTTATTGGAAGTAGCGTTTGAGGTGGATCGCGTTCCACATTCTTGGGACCAACTTTTCATCCTGGTTTCGAAACTTGTACGCTCCATTTCACAAGACAACGGAGACTAGGAAAGGCCCTTCCCAATTAGGGGAGAGCTTGTTGCGGCCGGCCAACTTGCCTATGGCCTCGACACCTCGTAGGACCAAGTCCCCAATATCGAATTATCGCGCCTTTACCTTTTTGTTGTAGTATCGGGCAATTCAATGCTGGTAGGCTGTTATCTGTATTCTGGCGGCGTCGTGGGCTTCCTCCAACAAGTCTAGGTGTTCCCGAATTTTCAGAGAGTTACCCCGTTGGTCAAACAATTCTACCGTAAAACTTGGAAGCCCGATTTCAACCGGGATTACTGCTTCAGTCCCATAGCAGAGGTTGAAGAGTGTTTTACGCGTTAGTTCTTTTGTAGTTGTCCAGTAAGACCAGAGAACTGATGGGAGCTTGTCTGCCCAAGAGCCCCCTGCGTCTTCCAGCTTAGTCTTTAACCCGTGGAGTAGCATCCGGTTCGTAACCTCCTCCTATCCATTCGCTTGGGAGTATGCCACCGAAGTGTGGACTAGCTTGATACCAAGGCTGGCGCAATACTCGGTGAAGCATTTATCCGAGAATTGAGTCCTGTTGTCGGTCATGATGACCTATGGGATGCCAAATCTACAAATAATATTCTGGTGGAGGAACTCAAAAGCGTTGTGCTTTGTGATTTTCACCAGTGGGATGGCCTTGACCCACTTGGTGAAGTAGTCGATGCCCATGATGATGAACTTTCTTTGCCCTGTGGCAATGAAAAATGGGCTGAGAATATCGAGCCCCCATTGCGCGAAGGGCCAAGGGGCATGAAGTGTCTTCAGGTCGGCGGACGGCTGACGGTGGAGGTTACTATGAAACTGGTAGCTTTCACACTTCTTCACAAATTTAAGCGCATCCTTTTTCATTGAGGGTCAATAGTAGCCCTGTCACATGATGTTGAAAGCTAAGATTTTTCCACCAACATGTGCTCCACAAATCCCGATGTGTACTTCACCTAAGGTGTAATCAGCCTCTTCGAGAGTTAGGCATCGAAGTTACAGGATTGAGTAATCACGGCAATATAGCTGCCCATCAACCACAATATACCAGCCGGCTATCTTTTTGATTCGCTTACCCTCTTTGCGTCTTCTAGCAACGATCCGTCAGCCAAATAATCTAAGGTAGGGTGTCTTCTAATTTTTCGCTTGAGAAATCTATATCACCTCCTGCTTCTCTATGCTGGGAGCGTTCAGAATCTCCCTCATGTCCCTCGAGTATTGTTTCGGGTTTTCAGTTGCAGTGGCTTTAGCCAACTGGTCTGCCTTCCAGTTTTTAGTTTTGGGAACATGAACCAGGGTTAGTTCGTCGAAACCCTGGGCGGCCTCTCCCGCCTTTGCCAAGTACTTGACTAGGTGAGGATTGCTTACCTTGAAGTCTCCATTAACTTGGTTAACGATCAGTTCGGAGTCGCTGTAGACCGCCAACGTCTTGGTAGAGCACTCCTTTGCTAATCGTAATCCGGCTAACAGGGTTTCGTATTCGACAATGTTGTTGGTTGTCAAAAAATCGAGTCTGAGGGAATACTTCACCTCAAACCCATCTGGGGTCGTGAGGACTACTCTAGCGCCACTGCCAGTGTTTGTATATGACTTGTCTACGTGGAGTACCCATTCTAGAACTCCGTCAAACTGTACTGCACTTTCTGCGGGCTGTTCTTCGAGAATTGGGGTCGTAGTCTCAACAATGAAGTCGGCCAGAGCCTGTACTTTTACAGTAGGTCTGAGCCAGAATTCGATGTCGAACTCGCCTAACTCGATAGCTCACTTTACCAGCCATTCAAAAACGTCAGGATTCTAAAGTATATTTTTCAGAGGCTGGTCAATGAGGACCACTATGCGGTACGCCTGAAAGTATGGCCTTAACTTCCGCGCAGAGAATATAAGTGTGAAGGCCAACTTTTCTGTGCGTGAGTAGCTGGTCTCTGGGCCGGTCAATATTTTACTCACGTAGTAGACCAGCCGTTGAGTTTCAAACTTCTGGCGTACGAGGACGGAACAAAGGGATACCTCCGACATCGCCATGTAAAGATACTGCTCTTCTCCGCCCTTGGGTGACACTAGCAATGGCGGGTTGGCCAAATATTACTTCAATTCATCGAAGGCTGTCTTGCAGTTTGCTATCCATTGACACCTGTGGGGGGTACTTGTCGCCAGACTTTACGAGGAAGCAGAACAACGCTGCTAGCTGTCCAATCAATCGCCGGTCATCCTATACGCTTCGTGGGGGAGCCTTGTCTGCGAGAGCCTTAATCTTCTCTGGATTTGTCTCAATCCCCCGTTGGGAGACGATAAAACCCAAGAATTTATCCTAGGCTACCCCGAAGACACACTTAGCCGGGTTCAACTTCATGTGATGCTTGCGGAGCACCTCAAAAAACTTTGCCAGGTCGCGGATGTGGTCGCCGGTGACTCTACTGTTGACGAGCATGTCGTCGACGTAGATCTCTATGTTGCGACCGATCTGTTTTTCAAACATCTTGTTGACCAGTCATTGATATGTTGCTCCAGCGTTTTTCAATCCGAAGGGCATCACTTTGTAACAGTAGGTGCCCTGATCCGTCATGAACGAAGTGTGCTCCTCGTCTTTTAGACTCATCCGGATCTGGTTGTAATCCGAATAGGCGTCCATGAAGTTTAGCAACTTATGTCCGGCTGTCGAGTCAACCAGCAGGTCGATTCTGGGTAAGGGAAAGCTGTCATTTGTGTAGGCTTTATTAACATCGGTAAAATCGATGCACATCCGCCATTTCACATTGCTTTTCTTCACCAGGACGACGTTAGAGAGTCAATCCGGATAGTAGACTTCTCTAATAAATACTGCGTCTAACAGTTTCTTCACCTCCTCCCAGATGACGATCAACTTTTCTACAGAATGGTTCCTCCACTTCTACTTGATAGGCTTTCGGCTAGGATCAAGCCCCAACTTATGGACCATCACCTCAGCTGAAATCCCAGGCATGTCTGCTGGAATCCATGCGAAAATATCAACGTTTCGTCGCAGAAACGTGATCAATTCATGGCGCAATGTTCCGGCGAGTGCGCCGCGATCTGCATATACCTTTCTGGTTTCTCCGGGTTCATCGGATTAGATCTGTGGCTTCGCCGGATTGCGCTTGTTATAGGATTGTCTCGTCTTGATGATCAAGTTCCCAACCACTCTAGTATTGCCACTAGGGGCAATTTTAGACATGTAATATGTCCGCCTAGTAACTTGATCGCCTAATACCTCTCCTACACCGTAAGGCGTTGGGAACTTCATCTTGAGGTGCGAAATCGAGGTGACTATCCCAAACACTGTCAAGCACAGTCTACCTAGTATATCGTTATAAACAGAGGGCAAGTTGATCACCAAGAAGGTGGGCGTTCGACTCGTTATTTTTGGATACGCGCCTAGAGTGACTCTAGTTGGATTGTCCCTTGGACGGGCACTAGTTCGTTGTCAAGGCCATACAATTGGCCCTCAGCAGGTTTTAATTGGTTCTTTTTTAAGCCTAGTTTAAAGAATGCATTCAAGTAAAGCAAGTCTTTTGAACTACCATTATCAATAAATACTCGCTTCAGTTGGTCGTCGATACTACCGTCTGAAACGAGCGCAGATACAACAAGGGGATCAGCATGGGGGAAATTACATGAGTCAAATTATCATCATTGAAGCTAATTGTGTTGTCCACCGTACGCTGCTTCTTTCTCCCAGTTTGCTGCTCCTTGTCGTCGGGTGGGTTTTTCGCAGGTCGGGTGGTGACCATATTGACCACCCCTGCCGCAACCCAATTTCGGAGAGGAGACGGCTCTTGCCCTTCTCCGCTGGTTGCTCCAGAACTTTGCCCACATTCCTTAACAAACTTGGAGAGGTGGCCCCTGCGAATCAACTCCTCAATCTCCCTCTACAATGTCTTGCAATCTTCAATAGAATGTCTAGTAGAGTGGTGAAAATCGTAGTATTTTGACCAGTTCTCGGTGTCCTTTTTCAGTGGTTTTGGCCACTTCAGGAATTTCTTCCTGCGTATCTGCATAAGGACATTTGAGCGCGTGTCCGTCAGGGGCGTAAAGTTGGTGGGCCCGTAACCTTTGCGTTTTGGTGGGCCAATTCTGTACTACTTCTGACGGGAGTGATCGCCGCCATTGTACTTTCTTTTTTCCTCTCCAAGGAATGAGCAAGGTTGGTCTGCCCGTTCTATGCGTTTTGCTTCGTTGGCTTCCTCTACCGCTATGTAAGTCCGGGTGATTGATTCCGCCTCTCGAAAGGTCTGTGGATTCCTGTGGGCCAGGTGCTTGAAGAAGTCCCCGTAGGTCAGCGCGGAGATAAAACTGCCCAACTTTATCTCTTCCGTGATCTGAAAAATTCGCCTGGCCTCTGCTACAAAGTGATCTAGAAATCTCTGTGGGTTCTCTCCTGACTTCTGCTTGATGTGGGAGAGGTGTCACGACTACTTCTCTTCACGTCGGCTCGAGGCATACTGAGTTAGGAAGAGATTTGTGAAATCCCGTAAGCTGCTGATGGAACCTAAAGGGAAGTGATGAAACTAGATGCGGGCACCTCCCTTCAGCGTGAGTGGAAAGTAGCAGTACATTGTTGAGTCTTCCAACCCTTGTAGACTTAGATGGATGCGGAAGTGATCCAAATAGTCAATTGGATCACTGATCCCATTGTATGAGTCAAAGGGAAGGCATCTTGAATTTGGTAGGCAGTGGACGATTTAGGATCTCCGCTGTGAAGGGAGATCTGTCACGATCAACAGCGTGCTCATCGTCCTTGAACACGCAGTTCTAAATCTTATCCACCTGTGGATCTACGCGAACAGTGTTGGCAGATCTCTTAGAGTTAAGGTAAGACCTCAACTCTGTTTTGTCTCCGGAGGGTCCAGTAGCTGGCCGGCTACTACCTCCAGCAGACCTGACAGTCCTGGAGGCTCGCTCCTGGATTGAGTTTCCATTCTCCACCCGAGAGTATCGGAAGTTTCTTCTTTTCGGACTTTCTCCCGGCATTGTGCTCCCAGAGCGCTATTCAGGCCTGTTCTGGCCTGGAGTGCGTGAAAGAACTGGGATCTGATTATTCATCGACCTCTTGGGCCTTCTGGCCGGCTTCTTTTTTCTCATGCCACCTTTTCTGGTGGTCGGCACAGGGATAGCTGTTGGTGGAGCCCCCTGCTATGGCTACTCTTGTCAAGAGCAGAGTATTTGGAGCAGACGGTTGTTGGTCTGCATCTGCTCCATCAGTCGTTGAAAGAAAGGCGTAGGCTCCCCGCCTATCGTTCCATTGACCACGGTACCAACAGCGTAGTCCTAGCGGGGGAAGTGGCGTCTCTAGTGGGATCGCTAGCTTGGGCTCTCGTATTCACCATTGCGGATGAGTCTGGCGGTAAAAAGAGAACGTTGTGAGGGAATGTGGTTGGCTTTCCGTAAGCGTTTCCCACAGATGGTGCTAATGATGCGTCCTTGGATCCAAACTTCGAACAGATTTGGGCTGATCCACTTATCTAGTTCCGGCTCCGTTCACTAAGTTTGGATCTTGCATGCCATTAAAACGAACAGGAGGTCAGTGTGTCGGTGAGAAGTTGTCCCACTGAAAACACTCTGATGCACAAATCAGTAGACAGCCTTCAAAATCTGAGAAGGTAATTGGAAATGAGAATTGAGAAGGAGAGTGTAAGAGTGTGTAGGTTTCCGGATGAAAGAGAGGCAATGTCATCTTTTGAATCTAGACGGTGGGTGACGGTAGTAGGCGTCTGTCAACAGGAAGAGCGCCTGTATGCGTTTGATTTGTATTCTTTCTCTAAACATGTTAGGATGCTTTGCAGAGAGAGGGTATGAAATCGTCATAGAATGCGTAGTTGGGAGCATATGTTTGTATAGTAGAGAGCGCAGCAGTAAGCGTAATAGGAGGCGTAAAAGAAGGCGTTGTGTGAGTAGTTGTTTGTATGCCTTGAGCGAAGACCCTAGGGCTCATTTTAATGGCGGCAGGGTGACTTCCTTGGTTGGAAGGTGTGATCCCCTGTGCTATGTTTAGGCGGCCTTCCTTATGAGGAAGGCACGCGTTATCTAATTAGTTGGGATTGTTTCCTTCTCTGGTGGGTAGCGGCTTTCCAAATTTCCTACCTTCCTTTCGAATATATTAACGTTAGAAGGCTACACTTGGTAGGAATTGGAAAGATCTAGCGCATTCCTTATGAGAAAGGCAGCGATCTTGTCAATGTCCTTTTTGGAGCTGGTTGGATTTATGGGAGGCGTATAGTTAGGAAAAAAGCCGTTGCTAACTGCCTGTTAGAGTGTGGGCCTAAGTGGGCCAGACCCATGAAAAGCCTTTTTATTCTTGGCTATTTCTACAGTGATTCTGGTCAATGCACGAGTTGACCGTCCTGAGAGCGAGTAGGCTGGCTGACTGTGTCTCAATCGGTCAACGATGGCGTTGACCATTTGACGCGTGTTTAGGCCTTTCAGGAATTCGGCCCTTATTTCCTATTGGGCCAATGTTGACCGTCCAACAATGGATCTGGACTGCTTTTGACTATTGTGCTAGCCCATTTACAGTACACCCATCAAATATATAGGTAAAACTATAAACTATATGTATTAGTATACTGAGATTTAATTAATTAATTTTATGAA
>JAODPA010064337.1:0-11047 GCA_025585075.1 Nepenthes mirabilis | reverse complement strand
TAAGAAATTATAACGTATGAAAAGTCTCTCTCCTTCTATTTAGAGTCATGTAGTCAAAGGTTATGAGAAGAGCACTGTCTTCACCCCCACCCCACCACCAACCACACCCGGCTGAGGAATTCTGGGCGGCCTTTTAACAACATTAAGGCAACATTTTTTTTTACTGTTGAGATCTTATTTGAGTAATATTAAGATTAAATTGTCAGATTTTTGAGTGGTGATGGGTGTATCCATAATAGGTTGGCCCAATAAGAAAACGGCCTAGGCCCACGAAAGTCTATATGTATGTTTGGACGGTCAACGTCAGCACTGACCGTGTGAGAAGCAAACCGGGAGGTTACATGCTGCCATGAGATGGTCAATGTCTCTGTTGATCTTACCAGAAGCACTGTAGCAGGCATGCCAAAAGTGAAAAAACCTTACATAAGCCAGGTCCAGTTGGGCCTGCATTTCCGTACATGATCAGCAATAGTCCCTTCACTTGATTTCACACCTTTCTAGGAGCCAATCTGCACTAAAAAGGATATCAATAGATTCAACATGAGGAAGGCGCCGGATTTTCTCTTCCTACCCACTGTGAAATCTAACAGTAACAAAGTATAAAAAGAAGGCAAGCAATTTTGAGAACCGTTGCCTGCCAAAAAAGAAAGCAATCTCAATAGATTGCACAAGTCAAGCCTTCCTACTCAAAAAAGGTCGCCCGACATGGTGTAGGAATTGCGCCTTCTTAGCCAAGGAATATCGCTCTGCCCTCCATCTACATAAGCTCACGGAATCTCCATTTCAGGGTACGCTCACTTCTAAGCATACAAACACTTACTGGAATAATCCCATGCTTAACTTTCAGATTCTAGAGACACTTCTCTCTCTCTCTGTCTCTAAGATCTGTCATAATATCTCAACAGTCTTTCAAGCTTCTATGCTTACAGGATTTAGTCTCCTACTCATTCCCCACGAACACAGAGTTGGAAAGACCGTGCTCATCACGAGTTGTTAGAATGTCTTTTACGTTTGAAAGCAAACACTCCTTGTCCTCTTATTCTCTCTCTCTTACTCTCAACTTTCATTTTCAGTTTTCTTTTTAAAAGTCGAAGGCCTATTATTGACTTGAGCGTCGAAATATTTTCGATGTGATAACATTTTACCGACACATGACCTCTTATTTGTTGTAGTGATGTGTATGGTCAAAACTCAGTGAACCGAGTCAGTTTCAGGCAATCAAGTCGACCCAAATCTTTTTAAAATTCGAATCCAAAGACGCATAATTAGTGCCGTCTGTGAGAAGTGCTTACGAAAAGCCTACCACACTTTTCCAAAAAACTCTCTCATCTTCAACGACTAAACTGATCAGAATGGAGAACACAAGAGTACAAGTTAGCGAACCTGTTGGAGACGCGACCTCTCCTAACCAGGACTACACTCCTGGTGCCATAATTAACGGGATAGTCAGCGGGGTGCCAGCACCTTTCTTTCAACATCCGGTGGATTATATGAAAAATATTAACAAGATGTTCTAGATGTTTTGCTCCCGACAGGAGCACTCATAGTTGGGGACTCTACCAACAGCAATCCATGCACCGGCCTCCAGGAGAGGAGGCGAGAAGAAGAAGAAGCTGACCAAAAAGACCAGAAGGTTGACTTACACTCAGATCCCGAAATCTTCATGCACTCCAAGCCAGACTAGGTTTGAAGAGCGCTCAGGAAGCATGTCTCTGGAGGAAATTCCGGAATGGAGGAACTCCTGATACTCTCGAGCAGAGATCAGAAACCTGGTCCAGGAGGGAGCCTCCGTGACCATCAGATCCACTAGAGGCAGCAGCCGGCCGGTTACTGGCCGCTCCAAGGAAAGAACCGAGTTAATGACTTCTCTCAATTCCAATAGATCAGCCATCGCTACTTGGGCAGTTCTCAGGTTGGAGAAGATTTGGAATCGAGTGTTCAAAGACGATGAGCACACCATTGATCAGGACAAATCTCTTTTCACAGCAGAGATCCTGAACCGTCCAATGCTGGCCAAATTCAAGATGCATCTCCTTGACTCTTATGATGGGAGTACTGATCCGGTTGATTATTTTGATCATTTTTGCACCCATCTGAGTCTACAATGGTTGGAGGATTCGACGAAATGCCGCTACTTCTCGCTCACGTTGAAGGGAGATGTATATGGTTTCATCTTCTCCCTTTAGATTCAATCAGAAGATTCAGTGAGCTAACTGACCTCTTTTTGGCTCAATACGCTTCTAATCGCCAAGAGGAAAAACAGCCGTGGCACCTCTCCCACATCAAGTAGAAGTAGGGAGAGAATCTATGAAAGTTTTTAAATCGCTTCGTGGTGGAGGTCAGACGGATTCCTAGGCTTATATAAGAGATGAAGCTAGGCAGATTCATCTCCGCATTAATGTATGGGGATTTCCTCAGACACCTAGTGCACATGAACCCGCAGACATTCCGGGAGGTAGAATCTAACACCCGAACTTACGTGGCAGCGGAAGATACCGATGAGGCTAAACGTCCAGAACGTACCGAACAGCCTCGCTCGTTCTCCGAGGAGAGAAAGAAAAAGTTCAATGGTAGCGATCACTCCCGCCGAAAGCACCACAGGACCGAACCACCAGAGCGCAAGGACTACGGGCCCATCAGCCAAACGCCCTTGATTGATACATGTTTAAAAGTCATCGTGCAGATCTGTGGAGAGAAATTTTTTAATTAGCCAAAACCACTTAAGAAGGCGGAAGGAGAAAATTCGACAAAGTACTGTAATTTTTATCGATCTCCCGAGCACTCCACAGAAGATTGCATGACCCTCCAGCGGGAGATTGAAGAGCTAATCAGAAAGGACCATCTCACCAGATTCGTTAAGGGCCCTGGTCAGAGTTTTAATACTACGAGCAGAGAATGATGAGAGCTTTTCTCTCCAAGAAACTGGATTACGATAGGAGTGATCAACATGATCACCACCAGGTCGGTTAAGAACCTAGTGGATGACAAGGAGCAGCGGATTGGAAGGAAGAAGTAGCGCACTGCGGACAATATCATTAGTTTTAGTGACAGCGATCTAGCACATGTAATTTTCCCCCATATGGATCCCCTTATTGTATCTATACTCATTTCGAACAGTAGCGTCGACTATTAACTGAAACGAGTATTTATTGATAATGAAAGTTCTCGTGATTTACTCTTCCTCAATGCATTCTTTAAACTTGGTTTAAAAAAGAATCAATTAAAACCTGTCGAAGGCCCGTTGTAAGGTCTTGACAACGAATCAGTGCTCGTCTAATGGACAATTTAATTAGAAGTCACCTTAGTCACATACCCAAAAATGGCAAGTCGTACACTTACCTTCTTGGTAGTCGACCTACCCTCTATATACAACGCTATACTAGGCCAACCGTGCCTAATGGCATTCGGGGTCGTCACTTTAATACCACACCTCAAAATAAAATTTTCAATGCCATACAGTATAGGTAAAATGTTGGGTGATCAAGTCACTGGGTGGACATATTATATATCCCAAATTGCTCCTAACAAAAGCACCAGAATGGTGGGAGAACTTGACCATTGAAATGAAACAACATGGCAGTAGGCACAGTCCTATGAGGCAACCAACCTAATCCCACTGAACTTGAAGGATCTAAAAAAGTGCGTGCAGATTGGTGGCTCACTCACTGGTACACTGCCTGATGAGTTGATCACGTTCCCGTGACGGAACACTGACATCTTTGCATGAACTCCCGCTGACATGCTTGGGATTCCGGCCAGGGTAATGGTCTACAAGTTGGGCCTCGATCCTGGTTGAAAGCCAATCAGGCAAAAGTAGAGAAATCACTCGGTAGAAAAGTTGGTCATCATGGTAAAGAAGAGTAACGGAAAATGACGAATGTGCGTTGATTTTATCGACGTTAACAAAGCCTGCCCGAAGGACAATTTTCATTTACCCATGATCAACCTGCTAGTAAACTCGACGTCCGAATATGAGCTGTTGAGTTTCATGGATGCCTATTCGAGCTATAACCAGATTCGGATGAGTATGGAGGACGAGGAGCATACCTCATTTATGACGAATCAGGGCAGTTACTGCTACAAGGTAATGCCCTTTGAATTAAAGAATGCAAGAGCCACTTACCAATAGCTAGTAAATAAAATATTTGAGAAACAGATTGACCGCAATATGAAAGTTTATGTCGACGACATGCTCGTCAAGAGTAGAACTACCGGCGACTATATTCGTGATCTGGTAGAGGTGTTTGAGGTGCTCCATGAATATCAAATGAAACTGAATCCAGCCAAGTGCGTCTTCGGAATGGCCTCGGAAAAATTTTTGGGTTTCATCGTCTCCCAACGAGGAATCAGGGCAAATCCGAAAAAGATCAAGGCCCTTGCAGATATGGCTCCTCCTCGGAGCATCAAGGATGTCTCATGATTGACCGGATGACTGGCAGCCTTGTCCTGCTTCCTAGCAAAAGCTGATGACAATTATCAGCCATTTTTCAATTGTTTAAGGGAGACAAAATCAAACGAATTCTAATAGACGGTAAATTACCATGCAGCCTTCAATGAGTTGAAGCAATATCTGGCTAGCCACCGTTGCAAACGTCACCCAAGGACAGAGAGGAGCTATACCTCTACGTTGCGGTATCAGAGGTGTTCCTCAATTCTGTTCTTGTACGTCAGGACTCTGACACTCAATGACCGGTCCACTACGTGAGCAAAAGTCAACCGGCCCAAAGACATAATACCCGCGCACAGAAAAGTTGGCTTTAGCTCCCGTTCTCACCAACTAGCATCTAAAGAGCATTTTCTAGAAACCCAACATTTTTGAACGGCTGCTAAAGTGGGCTGTTGAATTGGGCGAGTTCAACATCGAATTTTGATCAAAACCTGCCATAAAAGCACAGGCTCTGACCGACTTCATCGTCGAGACCACGACCCCAATTCTTAAAGAACAGCCCCCAAAAAACGCTGAGTAGCATGAGGGGGTACCGAAATGGGTACTCCACGTAGATGGATGGTCCACAGACATTGACAGCGGTGTCGGAGTGGTCCTCAAGACCCCTTATGGGTTTTAGGTGAAGTACTCCCTTAGACTTTACTTTTTAGCCACCAACAACGTTGTCGAGTACGAAACCTTGTTAGCCGGGTTACGATTGGCAAAAGAATGCTCAGCCAAATGACTGGTTGTTTATAACGACTCTGAGCGAATTGTCAACCAGATTAACAGGAGTTTCGAGACGAGCAACCCACACTTGACCAAGGCAAGGGAGGCCACCCGGAGTTTTGATAAGCTAATCCTGGTCCATATTTCCAGAACTGAAAACTGAATGTTGATCAACTGGCTAGAGCAGCGGCGGCCGAAAATCCAGAGCAGTACTCGAGGGACATGATGGAATTTCGATAAGCTTTGGTTCTGAACACTCCAGGATGAAAAATTGGACGATACCCTACCTAAGGTACCTAGCAGACGGACCACTGCCAGAAGACGCAGAGGAGGCCAATCGGATCAATAAGACGGCCAGTTGGTACACTGTAGTTGACGGATGGTTGTATTACTGTGGTTACTCGACTCTGTACCTTTCATGCCTAACCCCTAAAGAAGCCGACTATGCCTTGGGATTTGTGGATCGTACGTTGGCGGTAAAAATCTAGTATTCAAAATCATGCAACAACGCTATTATTGGCCGTCAATAAAAAAGGATGCGCTTGAGTTTGTTAAGAAGTGTTAGAGTTGTCAGCTTCACGGTAACCTTCACAATTAGCCATCCGCCAAACTGAAGTCCTTCCAGGCGCCTTGGCCCTTCGTGCAGTGGGGGTTCGACATTCTCAACCCATTTTCATCGTAACGGGGTAACGATAATTCATTATAGCTAGCATCGACTACTTCACCAAGTGGGTCAAGGCCATCCCGCTGGCTAAGATCATAGAACACAATGCTATTGAGTTCATTCGCCAGAGTATCATCAGCAGATTTGATGTTCCAGAGGTCATAGTGACTGATAACAGAACTCAATTTTTGAGAAAGCGATTCACCAAGTATTACACTAGCCTCGACATTAAGCTGGTCCACACTTCGATGGCATACTCTCAAGTGAATAGACAGGTGGGGGTTATAAACCGAATGCTACTCAATGGACTTAAGACCAAATTGGAGGACGCAGGGGGCTCCTGGGTAGATAAGCTCCCTCAGTCCTCTGGTCTTACCGAACAACTCCCACGGAGCTATGCGCGAGACACCCTTTAGCCTCTACTATAGGATTGAAGCGGTAATCCCAGTCGAAATCGGGCTTCCAATTCTTACAGTAAAATCTTTCGACTCGCGAGGTAACTCCAATAATATTCAAGAACACCTAGACTTACTAGAAGAAGCTCGCGATGCCATTAGAATGTGGACAGCGGCCTACCACCACTGTATCACCCGCTATTACAACAAGAAAGTCTAAGCGCGGCAGTTCAACGTTAGAGATTTGGTCTTACAAAGTATCGAAACCACAGGCAAGATAGCCGGTCGAAATAAGCTCTCCCCGAACTAGGAAGGGCCTTTCCTAATTTCCGCCGTCCTACGAAATATGGCATATAAGTTCTGAAATCAGGATAAAAAGTTGGTCATACGAACGTGGAACACGATCCACCTCAAACGCTACTTCCAATAAGGGCCCAGGTAGGTAGTCTGTATATTTGTATGTAATCATTTGTATGTATTTTTTAATTAATAAAATAAGTATTTTCTTTAGCATATTGTGTTGTTTTTTTCTTTATATTGTGTGCACGTATATTTCTCTTGTTTCAGGTTTAAACGACTTAGATTGCTAATAAGTCGGGCGGATTTTTACCATCTCGTTACTAAATCCTGGTCATCCAGACGGCCCATAAGTGGCCGTATATAAACCCTGGTCAACTAACAGCCCATAGGCAATCGAACTTAAACCCTTATCAACTAGGCGGCCCGTAATTGATCGTATATGAACCTCGATAATCCAAGCGGCCCATAGCTAGTCAAACTTAAACCTTGGTCATCCAGGCAACTCATAAGTAGTCGTATCTAAATATTGGTTATCCAAGTGGCTCGTTAACAGTAAAAAATCTTAAGGGGTTAGCGTAACACACGCGACAACCTCATTCACAAGGAGATAACGTGATCAGTCAACGATGGTCCACAAGAGCAAAGTGCTCCTCCCAAGATGGCCGCCCAAGTCTTCATTTGGGTAGCGCGACCAAGCCTTACTCACAAGCGGGTATTAGGGCGGCTTAACACAAACGACAGCCTTAAAAATACCTCCAAGGACTTCACTCCTTTGGGAAACACCATAAATATCTAAAATAAGCCGGATGGCCAACTCGCAAGAAGCATGCCTAGTTGGCCGCCTGATACTATAATGAACAAATACAAGCTAAAAACAGCCATAAAAAGTAAAGGCATGCGACATATATAAAATTACTCATATTATTACTTATGGTAATATATATTTACATCACTGTACTAAAAAAGAACTAAAGTCACTGAAAACTAAGGAAGCAGTGGTGGCCCTTAACTACCCTGTGGCTCCCCCACGAGACTCTCGTGGCGCTGTGCAGGCCCACTTGATAGGTTAATAAGATCTACTGAAAAGTCATGATCAACTAGCCGCACAATACGTCGACTGATGTTGATCCCCTCCCATAGCCATGACAGCATCATGTCCGCGACCTCTTGATGGCATATGCAGAGACTCAGATCGTTCTCTAGAGTAGCCATCTGCCTCGCAAGCTAGTCGAGGAGTCTCTTAACCCGTTCGTTTTCCTCCTTTAAGCGGACGTTCTCCTCTTTCAGACAGTTATTTTCTGCCTCCATGCCAACTATGACAGACTCCAAGGCAGCAGCATCCTCTCGGTGCTCCGCCCCCAGAGCCTCAAGCTTCGAATCAAGCCAGATGATCTCTGTATCCCTGTCAGAGATCACCTTATCTCTCTGTTTGGGCATTTTAGCAACTGCACCTAAGACCTTATCAGCCTGTAAAAAAAATGGGGTCAAAAATGGCAAAGTTAAAGGCAAGGCAAGTAACAGAAAGTATACCTACCAAACCCTTCGTATTGGCCTATCTAGTCTAGCTTGCAGATTTGGCACTAGGAGCGATGGGCTAGAAATAGAGCCCTCCTGGGCAGGGCTGATAGCAACCTCCGCAAAAAGCTCTTCCATTAGCTCCTCAGGAGTATCCTTCGTCCCCACCGGCTCCTCAGGAGTGATAGGAGGCTCCGAAACCATTTCCTACTACTCAGCCTGCAGCTCCACAATGGGAGACCCAATAGATGACTCCTGCGACTCGGCTCGTGGCATGCCAGCTGGCGTAAGCATCTCAGTAGACGGCTTGAGAGCCATCTCCACCAGCCCAGGTTGAGGATCTGACGTCAACCCCATCGGCGCAAGCTGTGCCAAAACAACGATGCCGCTCGCCCTGACGCTCAGCAAGGCATTATAAGCCTCTAAAGTCAGCTCCACTTCAATCCTGGAGACGGAGCCTACCCCCGCAAAGCGCCCAGCGACAACGTAATCTGGCCCGAAAGATGACGAAGAAAGAGCCAATGTGGCTGCCTTCTTTTGCTTTGGACTTGTTGGAACGGTATCAGAATAACGATGACCTATAAGCATGGCACTGGTCCTCTTCCTCCCCCACAGGGCCTCTGGCGGAGGAGCCCTAAACTTCTGGATGGGAGAAGGAGGCCCCCGCTTGGCCTTAGCAAGGGAGACCAAGTGGTCTCTCTGGAAGTCCCCAATATAGCTCTCAACGAGCTTGACCAACCAAGACAGTGACGCCGTCTCTATCTCAGAAGGTGCCTTGATATGCACATCGGGCACCTTGCCCCACTCCCTGGCTAATTGCCAGGGCTCACCCATGCGAACAAAAAAGAATCGATTCTTCTAATTCTTCAGAGAATCGTATATAATGGTACTTACCCAAAAATCGCCGCGTGGGGTCAGAGAGATCCACTCCGCTCCCTGGTTGAGATTGAAGAGCTCTCTAATCATCGGCACCGTTAGCAGCCTCGAGTGCTGACGAAGAAATATGCAGAAAGTACATGTACCGAATCAGATTCACATGAAATTGTGCGATTGGAACTTGAAGCGCCCGGAAGATCAACAACAGCTTATTAGGGATCAGAAGACGAAGCCTACTCCTCAATACAAAGTCCTCAAGCGGCAGGAACACTCTATTGTCCTTCCCAGAAACACGGAAGGAAATCTCCTTTGGGATATTATACTCAACGTATAATTCCTTCACATCATTCTTTCTGAGGACAGAAGCAATATCGACGACAGCAGCCATGGTCAGAAAAACGTCTAGGATTTTTTCTCTCTTTCAGGTTCAGAAAGACGAAGGAACAGAATAAAGCATAGAAAAATTCAAAGTGAAGCGGATGGAGAACTTAAAGGCTAGTGTGAACACACAAAACCGCATCGTAAACGTGCACCATCATTACAGCCACGTGTCATTTTCCAAAAGAGTGCCGTCGAATAAAATCCTCTAGCGCATTAATTACCGGGATCCTAAATTCATCGAGTGAAAACATGTGGCTGCCTTTTCGTTTGACAGACCAGCTAATGGTCGCATGTCTCTCCAGCTCCCACGAATTCTTCATAGTTTGGCCAATACGGTCAACAAATTCAGTCAACATTTCCTTCGTCGAATTCTCCGGAGTTTAGCGAAGACAGTTAATAAATCCAGTCAATATTTTCTTCACCAAGTTACCCGAAGTTTGGCCAAAACGGTCAATAAATTCGGTCAACATTTTTTTCACCATGTTACCCGAAATTTGGCCAAGACGGTCAACAAATCTTGTCAACATCTCAAAAGCATGTAAGATTCCGCTTCGGACAATCAATAGCTCCGTCACCCTCAATGAATGACAGTCAAACGCATCCCATCATGAACATGCCAGAGGTCAAGATTCAAACCACCGGCATGGGGACTAGTAATGGGTATGCCCACAGTAGGCTGGCCAATAAGGAAAACGGCCCAGGTCCATGAATACCCATATGTGCGCTTGGACGGTTAACGTTAGCACTGACTATGTGAGAAACCAACCAGGCGGCCACATGCTGTCATGAGACGGTCAACGTCTCTGTTGACCGGAAGCACTGTAGTAGGCAGGCCAAAAGTGGAAAATCCTTACACGGGCCAAGCCCAATTCGGCCCGCACTTCTGTACACGACCAGCAACTGTCCCTTCACCTGATTTCACGCCTTCCCAAAAGCCAATTTACACTAAAAAGAATATCAACAGATTCAACGCTCTTTCCGTGAGGAAGGTGCCGAATTTTCTCTTCTTGCCCATTGTGAAATCTAACGGTAACAAAGTGTAAAAGGAAGGTGAGCAATATTGGGAACCGTTGTCCACCAGAAAAGGAAGAAATCTCAGCAGATTGCACAGGTCAAACCTTCCTACTCAAGGAAGGTTATCCGACATGATGCAGGAATCGCGTCTTCTTGGTCAAGAAATGTCTCCCTGCCCTCCATCTATATAAGCCCACGGAGTCTCCACTCCAAGGCACACTTACTTCTAAGCATACAAACGCTTATTGCAATAATCCTATACTCAACTTTGAGATTTCAGAGATACTTCTCTCTGTCTCTTTAAGATTTGTCATAATATCTCGATAGTCCTTCAAGCTTCTACGCTTATAGGACTTAGTCTCCCACTCGTTTCACGCGAACACAGAGTTAGGAAGACCGTGCTCATTACGAGTTATTAGAACGTCTCTTACGTCTGAAAGCAAACACTCATTGCCCTCTTATTCTCTCTCTCTACTCTTATTTCCAGTTTCATTATTAAAAGTCGAAGGCCTATTACTGATATGAGCGTCGGAGTATTTTTGATGGGACAATATCCCATCGACACCTGATCTCTTATTTGTTGCAATAGTGTGCAGGGTCCAAATTTAGTGAACGGAGTCAGTTCTAGGCAATCAAGTCAACCCGAATCTATTCGAAACTAGAATCTAGGGACGAATCAAGTGGTATTGTAATTTGGAACATTGATATTATCTTTATTATTTTTATAATTATTGTCATTGACTAATA
>JAODPA010064326.1:0-11048 GCA_025585075.1 Nepenthes mirabilis | reverse complement strand
TGAAAAGATAAGATCCCCAATAACTTCCAAAAATGGAACCTTTCTTCACTGTCTGATCTCTTCTGGGTGACTTTCTCTCACTCCCCTCTGTGGCGAAAAACAGAGGGAAAGAAAGATGTCGCCATCATCACTGACACCAATAACCCATCATTCTATCATCTCCTCTTCGTTCCTCTCATTCTCTCCAACCAATTAACAAACCCATCTCACCTTACATGAATCTCGCGAAATACCTTAATATAATTACATCTCCCCACTCTTTGCGAGCTGTCTCTTCTTTATCATTCTTTCATCCCTCTATATCTAATGCTGTTGCATTACCCAATATCACTATGACACTGCTCTTCCGATCCAAGTCCTTCGAACTAGGCGGCGATCCAGACTTCAAGCCGTCTTCCACGCCGAGTTACTCTGTTTCTGAGGAAGAAGAAGAGGGGGATATTGAAGATGAAGAGTACAATGAAGCGTTTGAATTTTACCGTTATAGCCCAATCTCGACGCCCTTTGTCTGTCCGAGTTTGAGGAAACAGAGGGACGAAAGGAGTGAGAATCACCGAAGCCGCCAAACCCACCACCAGTTCCCCATTTGGGCGGTTGTGGCCGCGGCTCTGAGGAAGTCGCTGGTGACTTGCAGTGTGGATAGAGGTGATGTTTCATCCATGGATATCAGTTGGCCTACGGATGTTCGACATATTTCCCACGTGACTTTCGATCGATTTAATGGGTTTTTGGGATTGCCGGTTGAGTTGGAGCCTGAAGTTCCCACGAGGGTGCCCAGTGCAAGGTAAGATTTGGCTAGTGAATGAAATGCGGGAGTTTTATTTGTAATTTTTTTCTTTTTTACTTTGGTGGAATTAGTGATGGTTGTTTAGTGTTTGGATCTGTTATGTTGATGTGTTTGCTACTGAGATTTTAGTTGACGGTTTCGTTGATGTTGGGAATTGGAGTATTGTTTAGGTACTTATGATATAGATTCTGCTGAATTGAGTAAGATATGACCTATGGTCACCAATTATGCAAATAATTTGGGCCAAGCAAAAACAAAAGATAATAATTTCCGCCTAGCAAAAAACAAAAGCAAATAATTTGGTTGAATTGATGCTATATTAGTTGAACTGTAGATATTGAAGATCCAAGCAACGCATTCCTTAAGTTGATTTTAACTTTGTGATAAGTATGGAAAGTTTGGCCATGTGGGCGTTGGATGTTCTGAATTAGAATGCTAATTTGGATTATATTGGCAAGAATGAAGATAAGGCAATTTTCAATGGGATTTCCTTTTTTTTTTTTTTTTTGAAGGGATACTGGAACTCCTTTTGGTGTGGTTATTACATATTGTTGCTTTTCGATTGAGGTTAAACAAAAAGGAGATAGCAACTCTTGATATATGCAATGCATAAACATTTGTCCGTGTTCATAATTTCCCAGATCACGAGCAATTGATTTCCATCTCTTTAGGCTGACCTAAGAGGTATAAAGTTCCAGTTTTCTATGGGAATTATCCAACCTTTCTTAGTTATAAGAATGCTGCAGCACTTATCATGTTTTTGCTGAATATAAACTTGACAATGCTTCTTTCAGATGAGGTTCATGAAGCAGCAGGACCTGCCATTATAGAGAAAGATCTCATGTCATATGAGTTTTGTTATTGCTCTGGGTGATTTGACTGTTCATTTATGATAAACTACCTATGTTTGATGCTTGACACTTGACGTTCGCACATGTGTATGTCCCTTAGACTCTTAAATCAGTTTAAAAAAAAAATTGCAGAACTGTTGGAGAAAAAACTGAGCAAGACTTATGCACATCGTACTTGATACTCTTAACAGGTCAAAGTAACACAGGACTAGTGGACATTTCTTTGTTTTCTGCTCTCTGTTCTTGACTTGTGGGCAACCAAGCTAGCTTGTTCTTTTTTTTTCTTGATTGCTTATGCTTTGCATAAGTATCTTGTAATCATGTCGTGCTTTAAGTTTTCGATTTGGATGATGCGAGTTTCATAGACTGAAAAGGGGCAGAAAAGTTTGCTTTCTGTTGAGCTTGAAGCCATCTTCTTGAGGTGTTTTTCAAAAAGCTTTTCTATATTATCGGCACGTTTTTTTGATTCTCTCCTGCATAGTTCACTTGTGGAGTAGAAATCGCTGTTTCCTAAACTCAGCTAGCCGCATTATCTTTCTCATTGATTGCAGTATGCATTTTCGTGTAATTGTGCAGTGTGAGCGTCTTTGGAGTTTCTCCATGGTCAATGCAGTGTTCTATCGATCAAAGAGGAAACAGCATCCCGACAATACTTCTCATGATGCAAAAGCGTTTGTATGCAGAAGGCGGCCTTCAAGTACGTCTTTCCATTCAAATGTACACTAGTAGAGAAAGAACCTATGGTTTCCTCTGGCTAACAGTTGTATATGTTCGTGTTGTTTCTGTCTCGAACAAAGGCGGAAGGAGTATTCCGAATAAATGCTGAGAATAGCCATGAAGAATCTGTGCGGAGTCAGATAAACAAAGGTATCATTCCACGAGGAATTGATGTTCATTGTTTAGCGGGGCTAATTAAGGTACTCCGACAACATGCCCTAATGTTTACAGAACGGTGTACATAGTAAATAATGACCACTATAAATGACCATATTGCTGTGAATTACTGATTACTGTCTTCTCTGAGCAATGAATGAGAGGAAGAGGCAAAATTGGAAAATAATGACTGTCAAGCGTCGATTTACCTGCCCATGCAATCAGCTAACAAAGATGTGGACATTTTTCACATCATCATCCTCATGATTGTCTCTGGCATCACTGCATTAATCTGACCTATTTGGATCCTCAAATATTGGCTCATCATAAAATTCTAAATATAAAAATATGCTATTGGGTTGTAGCTGGTGAGCTTTACGTATCAGAGCGCATTCTTCATAAGAAAATTCTATCCAGCTTAGGGATGAGGATGCATACATAGTGATTCCATGGTAAATACGTACTAATGTCCACAAGGATTTTGATGAACTTTTCCTTTCTTGTGTCATTTTATTGAAAATGGATGACTTCAATAAGTAGTATAAATTGGTAATTTGGCCTGGCGTGTGGAATTCACACACATTTTGATTTCTAAATGCTAACCAAGAATTCATCCCCTGAGGAAATAATTGATTGTTGTCAAAATGCAATTCGCTTTGCAAATTCCATCTTGGCCTTATTATTAGTATTCACCAGACTGTCCATTTGAATATTTGCTGAGATGCCTAAAATACTGTGACTTCAATTGTTAGGGCAATGAGAATAAATTAGAGGGTTAGATATATGCAGTTTTTCTTCATGTCCTGCCTCAAGAATGCTCAATTCATCAATTTTTTCCTGCAAAGTTGCCAATCTTTCAGTGGGTTATAGACGTTTGGTTTATACTTAATGGCTACAGCTATTGCTTGTACATTTTAGGCTTGGTTTAGAGAGCTACCTACAGGAGTGCTCGATTCTCTTCAGCCCGAACAGGTTATGCATTGCAATTCAGAAGCTCAGTGCACTGAACTTGTGAAGTTACTTCCTCCAACTGAAGCTGCTTTGCTTGACTGGGCCATCAATTTGATGGTAGATGTCGTGCAAAACGAATGTCAAAATAAGATGAATGCACGGAACATTGCCATGGTTTTTGCCCCCAACATGACTCAGGTGAAATTCTCCCGCTGCCCAATAATACTAAGCCTGTAAAATGCTGGTATTTATGGGTCAAGCTTCTAATCAGGAAATTCTGTATTAGTACTTCTACTTTTCAGTGTAACCAAAAGGACCCGGGTTAACAACCCTTCAAACTTGACTCAGGCACAATAAGGATCTTTCAGTCAGTGGAACAATATCTCAAAATTTACTCAACTTGCATTCCTATCCAATTTACTCAGCTTCTCCATAATGAATGAATCTGCAGATTTTTGGATTTTTTATGCTAGTTGAATAATAATGTAAGGATACTATTATCTTTGATTCAGATGGCTGATCCTTTGACAGCATTGATTCATGCTGTGCAAGTGATGAACTTCCTCAAGACATTGATTATGAAGACCCTTCAAGAAAGAGAAGAATCTGCTCCCAAAGCCAGGTTGTTCTCAGCACACTCAGACTCAGCCGACATCATCCATCCCTATTGGTCGGTGCCAAACTTGGACACACATCATGAGAGAATGCAGGACAGTTGCATCCTTCAACCACCCAACACTAGTAGACTTCTCCGAACTTCCACTTTAGACAGACTGGAATTCAGTTCCAAGGAAAAGCACTCTAGCCTTGACAAGAAGTACGACGAGGATGGCAAACTATGCAACTCCATTTCCGGCGGCAGCTCACCCATTATGTTCACAGGTAGTTGTTCAGGAGCTAATGGTGGAGAAGCGGTGGGAATATTGGATAGGCTGAATTTCAGGAAAGGAGTGAAGAACCTGTGCAGACATCCTGTTTTTCAGTTGAGTAAACCAGTCAAGAAGAATGGCGGGCTCCTTGATTCTCAGGATGGAGGAGGGACGCCTTGGGCATGAGGTCTACACTGCTCGGGTTCTCATTTGTTCTCAGTTAATTATGAATGCTGCATTCGGTTAAATCGTTGCAACTAGTGTAGGATTTTGTGGTGTTGATGTAATCTTTTTAGTCAAGCAGAACTGCTTTTAAACACTTCAGGAAAATGCTTTTGTTGTATCCGGGAGCTGGAGGTGGATGCAGTTTGTAGCAAGAATACCCCTTTGTATGATTTAGTTCGTAAATGTGTTTTGATGATATTTGAAGACGGTTTCATGTTCGACCCACCCGATAATTTGCATCTTCCTGCTGCTAGATTTTAGTCCTCCAGCCAATAGCACTTTGTTTAAGATTTTAATTTGTTGTTTTTGGGTCAATTCCTTATGAATTTTATACTCATTAGATATATAAATTTTTACTTTTGGAGCTGCCAAAATTTTTTGCATGACGTCTATATGACACAATGAAAATTCTGCTAGCCGCAAGTAAGTCCTACATGTTGGAGGTCATTCCCGTGTGGAAGTCCTGATGGCCCAAGGACTTCAAGAATACACGAGGACTTTGTGAGGCAAGGTCCGTGGACTATGTAAAGTGTCTTTGGGGTAAAAAATTCTAGTCAACGCGGGCATTAACCGGTTGGAAATGGATATCCTACACAATTATCCTCTACAATAGGCGTATAATTGACCTACCACATTGGGTAGTTAAAGAACATCATCTTCTGAGAAGCCAATATGTCTGCCTGCAGCACATGCATGCCCCGCCTGCAGGACAGGACATATACCTGCGGTTGTAGGTTTTGAGAGCTGTGCGCCAACCACCATACAGTCAAGGTGATTAGTTATTTCCTTGCTCGTATATATATATAACACAAGTGTAAAAATTGAGGTATGGGTGCAAGTGAAGTATTGGATGAGATAGAAGAGATGAAGAGTGGAAGAAAAAGGAGCCGTGAGAGAAAAATACAAAGAGTGTTGTTTGTGCTCTGTTCGTTATTTTCGCCCCATATGGTTTGTGTAACCAAATCTCATACTTAGTAATTTATTTGTGGATCTGGTATTCCGTAATTTTTTTTCTTATTTTAGAAGGATTTTTTTACGTAAAATATCTAGTGTTCATTTTTCCTGATTCTTATTCCTTCCTTCCTTTTCTCTGTATGTGAGTGACCGTGAGTTTGCGGTTCGGCCGCCCATTCTGACACCAACAAGTGGTATCAGAGATAGGTTGAGAACTTTATACTAATGGCGTCATCATTATCTTTGAAAAATTTATCGTTTAGTATGGAACGGTTCAACGGTCAAGGCAACTTTATCCTCTGACAAGATAGGGTAAAGAATATCTTAATCAGAGAAGAAACGGTGAAGGCCCTGAAAAAGAATGAGGAGAAGTCTGAAAATCTGACCGAGGACGACTAGTAAGATAAAAGAGACATTGCAAACTATATCATCAAGTTATACTGGCGGACAACACTCTCCAGGAGGTCCTCGGTCTGACAGACTCGACAAAGATATGGGAGAAGTTAAAAAGCAAATGTAAGTACAAATCCTTAACAATCAGGCTATATATAAAGAAATAGTTCTATGGCCTGTGGTTGTCAGAAGGTGGTAGTTTTGTGAAGCATTTGGATGAGTTTAATTGAATCGTGACGCAGATATCAGCCCTTGATGAAGAGATCAAAGAGGAGGACAAGGCGTTGGTACTGCTAACCTATCTGCCATCTTCTTATGACCACATCGTCACCACCTTACTGTTTGAAAAAGATACGCTGAAGTTGGACGAGGTCATTACATCATTACTCATGAATGAGTCGAGATAATCATAAGGGACTTCAATATCTTCATAGTTCGAGGTACTTGTGATCGAGTCCAGGGGAAGAAGCCGAGGGCGCGGCTAGAAGTCTGGAAAGAAAGGTCGCAATAAATCTCAGTCAAAATATCAGAATTTTGAGTGTCACTACTGTGGCAAGAAGGACACATTTAGAAAAATTGTTTCAAATGGAAGCGAGAAAACACGGAGAAAGAGAAAGTAGAGAAAGGACGAGGAGAGGAAAAGAGGTTGAACAAAACCCATGAGTCCAGATGGTGGTTGATTCTGGCACTTTTCTGCATGCCACGTTCAGAAGAAGTCTGTTTAGATCCTATACTCCAGGAGACTTTGAAGTGATAAGGATAGGAAATGAAAGGACATCCCTAATTGTTAGGAGAGGTGACTTGTTGATCACCAATAATGAGACAAAGTTAACGTTGAAGGATGTTCGTCATATCCCTGATATCCGGCTGAATTTCATTTCAGCCGACTGGTTAGATGATGAATGTTACTGTAATACCTTCTGTAAAAGTGAATGGAAGTTGACTAGAGGGTCTCTGGTTGTAGCACGAGAGAAAAAATCCTCCGGCCTGTATGTAATAAAAGCTTGTGTAGTGGTGGGGACACAAGCTACATCACCAACAAGGAGTCCGAGAACTTGTGGCATCGGAGGATGGGTCACATAAGCGAAGATAGACTCTGTTATCTGGTCAGGAAGGGCCTCATCCCAGAGTTAAAAGAAGAAAAACTGAGGGCGTGCCCTCATTATATGGCTGGAAAGCCGCGCAGAGTCTCATTCCATAGAGACTCATCCTTTGTGAAGGCTAATATGCTTAATCTTATCTACAAAGATGTGTGCGGACCATTTAAAGAGAAGCCCTTTGGTGGAATCCAGTATTTCGTTTCCTTTATTGACGATTGCTCCAAGAAGCTGTGGATTTACCCACTAAAGATTAAGGACCAAGTCTACAATATATTTGAGCAATTTCATACTCTAATGGAGCGTCAGACGGAAAAGAAATTAAAAATCGTCCGCAATGATAATGGGAGAGAGTACATTAGGGCATTTGATGTCTACTGTCAATCTCATGGCATTAGGTATCAGAAGACACCACCAAAAATACCACAACTGAATGGAGTGATCGAGCGGATGAACCACACACTGCGAGAGAGAATAAGATGCATGCTTTTTGAAACAAAGCTTCATGCATCTTTTTGGGCCAAGGCCTTGAAGACGGCGACCTATGTTATCAATAGGTTGCCTGGTAAGCCATTGAAGGGTGAGGTGCTAGAGAAGAATTGGTCAAGCAAGAAGCTCTCTTATGACCACCTAAGGGTGTTTGGTTGCAAAGTCTATGTTCATGTCCTGATAGATGAAAGGAGCAAATTGGAGCAAAAAATGAAACAGTGTGTATTTCTGGGTTATGGAAAAGACGAACTAGGCTATAAATTTTATTATCCAGCCGAGAAAAGACTAGTCTGGTCAAGGGACGTGACTTTTGTTGATGATGAGACTATTGAAGACATTTGCAGGAAAACCAATTCTGATATTGCTCGAACAGATAAAATGAATGTTGAAGTTGTCCATCCGATGTCTTTGGAGGATAAGGACAATGGTCCTAAAGCGACCGAGAATAATGGTGAGACGGTCATGGCACCTGATGAGGACTAAAATGAAGTAATTCCTCAACTGGCCGAGGAGGGTCCAAAAGGCGGTCCATGAGGAACAGATGACCATCCGTTCGTCTATCACTTAGTGAGTATGTCTTACTCACTGATACCGAAGAACTTGAGATGTATGAAGAGGCAATGGAGGATGAGAATAATGAGAGACGGCTGGAAGCCATGAAAGATGAAATGAGTTCTCTTTATGAGAATTATACTTTTAACTTGACCGAGTTTTCTGAGGGAAAGAGAGCCCTAAGGAATAAGTAGGTCTTCCGATTAAAGACGTTTAAGGACACTACACAGCCGAGATATAAGGTACGGCTTATAATGAAAGGTTTTAAACAGCGCAGAGGTGTGGATTTTGATGAAATCTTTGCGCCGATAGTAAAAATGTCCTCGGTTCAGGTTGTGCTTAGCTTGGCAGCTATTTTGGACTTAAAGATAGAGCAACTGGATGTTCAAATAGCATTCCTCTACAGTGACCTTGAAGAGAAAATTTATATAGAACAACCAAAGGGGTTTGAGGTCAAGGGGAAGGAATGATTGGTTTATCGTTTGAAGAAGAACTTGTACTGACTAAAACAAGCTCTTAGATAGTGGTATAAGAAGTTTGAGTCTGTCATGATGAGACAAGGATACCAAAAGACTACTTCTGATCACTGCGTTTTTATAAAGAGATTTTCTGAGGACGACTTTGTCGTCCTTCTCTTTTATGTAGACGGCATACTGATTGTCGGACAAAATAGTACTCGGATCAAAGAGTTGAAGGAGTAGTTGGGATGGTTATTTGCAATGAAAAACCTCGGACCAGCGAAACAGATTTTGAGGATCAGAATATTTTGTGACCGAAAAAGTAAGAAGCTCTGGTTATCACAGGAGAGTTACATTGAAAAAGTACTACAACGCTTTCACATGGACATGTCCAAGCTAGTAATCACCCCACTGGCTAACCACTTCAAGTTAAGTAGGAAGCAATGTTCGTTCTCGGACACAAGGAAAGCTCGCATGAGAAGCATACCTTATTCCTCGGCCGTTGGTAACTTGATGTACGCGGCCGTATATACAAGGCCGGACATCGCTCATACGGTCAGTACTGTCAGTAGATTTCTCTTAAATTCAGGGATGAAGTATTGGTCTGCTGTAAAATAGATTCTTAAATATTTTCGAGGGACTTCAAAGATGTGTTTGCATTTTGGAGAAGAAAAGCTCCAGTTGATCAGCTACACAGACGCGGACACGGTCGAGGACATTGACTCTCAAAAATCTACCTTAAGGTATTTAGTCAAGTTTGCCAGAGGAGTACTCTCTTGGCTATCTAAACTACAAAAGTATGTCACCCTTTCTCCTACGAAGGCCGAGTTCATTGCTGTGATCTAGGCTAGTAAGGAAACGTTATTGATGAAAAGGTTCATTCGAGAATTGGGCCTAAGGAAAAAAAAATATGAAATACTCTATGACAGTCAAAGTGCCATACATTTGTGTAGGAACTCCTCATTTCATTCGAGATCGAAGCATATTGACGTTTGATATCATTGGGTGAGAGATGTTATTGATGAAGGGTGACTGTCAGTAGAGAATGTCCGATTGGACGAAAATGAGTCAAACATGATGACCAAAATTTTACCTAAGGGAAAGCTGAAAGTTTGCTATGATATTGCTGGACTGACAGATATTATTTTCTCACGGTCATAAGAAGTTTTGTAACGACCCGAGCTTGGATCCCCAAACCCGACCCGGACCGTCATGGTGAAATTCTCAAATCGTCCAAAATCGACAATTACACGTCATCAAACAAATTTAATGAAATCAATAATATTATTTAAGACACAATCCATAAGCATCATCACATAAATATCCATAATAATGATAAATAACTCCAACAAATGCCATCAATGTTATTTATATCAATCCTCATAAATAAATCTAACGAAAGTTGAACAGCAACTAAACTACCAAGGTCTTAAGTCTCTATCGGAAAGCATCAATCACTGATGATCACCTCTATCTGGTGGCTACCGAAATGTCGCGTAATCTCCTTGATCCTGATATCAACCTATCTAATCTGGAGCCAATAAAACACAAGAGTGAGCCAAATGCCCAGCAAGTAAACATAATCAACAATAGATAAGTGCAATTAAGCATCCCGGACAATAAAATAATAAACAAAGTCAATGATAGCAGGTAATAGATCAACCATTGTCCGAGACTCAATAACTTGTCGTGTCCACAACCCAAAGGCCACGTGAATGGCTAAGTATCAAGGAAGCAACATGGATTCCGTCGAATCCGATTATCAGCTCAATACGATGTCACAACAGTATGAATGACAGCAGTTTTTAGGGACCTTATTCTACCATAGTGGACCAAAGGTCACGTATTTACGCCCCCAACGACTGGGTGAGTACCACGAGATTACTTGGTATCCATAGTATCCCCACTACCCCTACAGTCCTCCTAGAGGCTGTACTCGTAGCATGCTCATACCATCTCCGATACCCCTTGCCAATGATATCCCAGATATCATCATCTACGATGGTCCATTGGTCATAAGCATCCCTCTCGACTGACTATACAAGATAACAAGAATCTGAATATCAGCTCAATATGAGGTCACTACTGTACGAGACAATAAGAATCTCCCTGGACCTTATTCTACCATAGTTAATCAAAGGTCGTGTATTTACGCCCCCAATGGCTGGGTGAGTACCATGAGGTTATCTAGTATCCATGGTATCCCCACTACCACTACAATCCTCCTAGAGGCTGTATCCGTAGCATGCTCATACCATCTCCAATACCCCTCGCCAATGATATCCCAGATATCATTCTCTACGATGGTAATTAGGTTATAAGTATCACTTTTCAATATAAATGACCTCAATCCTCCGGAATGGAATCAGTGTTGGAAATGTATAGACTACTTTACGGTCCCACAGACTCCCATTCGTCCAATTACCGTAAAATCTTCGCACACTCTCCTTTACTTATCCATAGAGTGCCAATAAAATATACGCACACCACTAAGATCAATGCGAAGAATCATTCATTAATCGGGTTTCATCAATGAGATACATGAATCA
>JAODPA010064315.1:0-11048 GCA_025585075.1 Nepenthes mirabilis | reverse complement strand
TAATAAAATGGATAAATTGATGCCATGATCTAAAAGCAACCAATGAATATGTTCATAATATTTATTTTTTTCTTTTTAATAGAATAACACCATTACAAAAAAATAAAAAAAAAAAACACATTCAAAAGTAAACATGGGTTCAGCATTTTAATATGAATTTATTTTACTTCTAAATTATTATCAAATTTGTTATTGGTGGATACAGCCTGAAACAAGTCAACTCAATATTTTAGTGGATAAGATGTCCAAATGCCAAATGAACCGATAAAAATTACCACAGAACCCATTAGTCAATAGTACACGAAGCGCTCAAACATCCGAACCAAAAGGGTAAAGTTTGAACAGTTTGACTTTAACAGAACATAACGACCGATCATACTAAAAATTAGGTGGTCCTATCATTAAATAGAAACGGTCGTTACATACTGTTAACAACACCTGCCACCACTTATTCAAATCGGTATCATGTACACATGTTAATTTTAAGTGCCGCTTAATCAAATGGTACCTCTAATTCTAAACAAAGCCTCTCTCCAGAAAAAATATAGTGAAAAAAATATTACTTAATTAGACAACTGTACAAAAGGAGTATAACCCTCTAAACATACGTCCATCCCCATCCTCTTTCATTCTCTACATTTTTGTTCATCAACATCTTTCCAAATTTATTAGAAAGATCATTAATTTAAGCGTCAGAGAATATATTAGGAAGCGAATCCCGTATACCTCTTATATGCAATTTATTTTATTGTGATGTATAAAATTTTGATTCATAGTTATGAAAATCAGACCCGTTTGTAGAGAGCAGAGTTATTCCTCTAAAATGTCTGATATTGTCCTGTTTGACTTTTATAATTTTAAATCCTTATCCTGCGATCAATATCCAAGTAAAATAATTAGCTCCCTAATTCGTACAATAATTTAAATTCTCGATATGCATCATTGGCACCATCCGTGGGAAGAAGTAATAATCAATCCGCCCATTTCAAGAGAGAACATGGTTAATATTAGGGCTTAGCCAAGCATACGACCCAAGAACAACATTTCTCATGATCACAATCTGATAGATGGTAGCCATGGAAATAAACATCTGATCAAAAATATAAACGTGGAGACCCTAGCAGCTCAGGTCTACTCCATGTCCAAGGTTCTCAGGTCCTTTTGGAACAAATTGAAGGGACACCCATTAGGAGCTCTATCATCCAATTTTCAAACTCTTTCATCCAGAAGGAAAAATCAGAGGAAAAGGTAACCATCCAAGGAGATAATTCCATAGCCAAAAGACCGCAAAACTCGAAAAGCCTCAGGTGATAGGATCCAGACTCAATTGGAAGGTCGATTAAATTTTAGAGCCCGGAAGAAAAACTGGAATGGAAAAACCCGCGTTGTTCCCAAAATGTAGGAAAACCTTGGACTCGATATGAAGCTTCATTTAGCAGCCTTCCGTGAAAAGTCCATACTCGGTAGGTCCCACATCTTTTGCCGAACCATTCAAAGTTCAGGACATTCCTCAACACGAAGAGGGTTGCATCCGAATCCCAGGTGGAAGAGAGAATTACCAAGACCAAGCAGCAGTTGTTTCGACAAAGTACAGATATACATCCAGTTGACCTAACTAAGTTTCCATTTACAAGAGAAATCAAGATGTATCGACTCCCTCTCAAATTTAAAATGCCAACATTGAAACCCTACGACGAAAATATTGAACCCATAGATCTTTTAGATCATTTTCATACCTTATTGGACTTTCAAAGTCTAAATGATCCGGCTTTATATCTCTGCTTCTCAATAACCCTTAAAAGAGATGCCCAAATTTGGTCTTATCGACTGATACCAAATTCGATTCGAACATTCTGGAAGCTAGCCGATAATTTTCCATCATAGTTTCCTCCCAGTAGGAGGAAAGAAAAGTAGTGGTTGCACCTTATCCGTATCCAATAAGGACCAAATGAAAGTCTAAAGTACTTCTTGACTCGACTTGGAGGCCCAAGGAATATCGACACTTACCAATGAAATGAAGTTAAATTCATTCATGATGACTGTGCAATCAGGCAAATTTTTTAAATATTTGGTTCAATAAGAGTCCATAACTATTCTTGAGGCAAAAATCATCACCCGAGTGTATATTGCCGCCGAAGAGGCTAATGAAAAAAATAGACCGGAGTGCATAAACCATCACCCGTGATCAAATGGTAGAAAAAAGAGGGACGGTGATAATTTCACCGCTCAAGATCCCAAAAAGCAATAAAGGATGAACTGAGCGTCAAAAGGGAGTACAAACTTTTGAATTTAACTCTTTTAAACGACACATAGACAAGCATCTTGATATAGATTGGAAAATAAAAATTTCAGAAGTGGAACAAACCGGTTAAAAACCCTGAAGAAGGAGACTAGTCAAAGTATTGTTCCTATCATTGATTTTTGAGTTAAAATATCAAGGACTACCAGACCGTGTAGAGGGAGATTAAAACCCTCATTTAGAGATGGTATATCAATAAGTTCTTTAAAGACTTCGGACAAGGCCCCGAGAGTAACAATGACAACAAGACAGGATAGCAAAAACAATGTAATCATGTAACCGCTGAAGTGGTAAATATGATATCAATAAGGCCACTCATAAGTAAAATTCCAGACCACCCTGAGAAAACTTTCAACAATAAGAAATAGTGGCTAGGAATACGGAATAGTGTCATTAATTTTAGTGACAATTATATGATTCATATAGTAACTCTTTATTCTAACCCTCTTATCATATCTAAACTCGTTTCGGATGGTATCCTTAATTACCAATTGAAACGAGCCATCATTGATAATGAAAATTTTAAAGTTTTAATTTACCTTGATGCTTACTTTAAGCTCGGATTGAAAAATAGCTAAATGAGGTCGGCCAAATGACCCATATATGTGACGGACCAGATTATTCTCCATTGAATAACCTCCGTCAATACCTACACACACCCTAAAGCCCATAATTAACCTATGGACTCTACAGAAAATTCGGCAGAGTTTCCTCTGCAATTGGACGAAAACCAAAAATACAACCTGTTAAAATATCCTGTACAAGCACACAACTAATCAAAAGGCTTAACTCAAAGCCTACAACACGCCATACAGGATCACAACACTGTCATATCATCCATAACTCCAACACAGTGCACAACCTACAGTACTGGATCTAGAGAGATGCCATCTAATGAAACCAAAATCAAAATATATATACAGACACGGAAGCATAACTAAATCATCATATATCTGCGGAAGCATAATAAAACCATAAAACAACAATAATGAGCCACGCTCAACCCCGAGTGGCCGTCCACAATCCGATCCAACTCTAAGTCCAGAGCCTTCGCGCACTCGCTGTCCAGCCAATCTCATCGAGCAAGTCTCTCTCCTTGCTCTATCTATATGCGCCAGCTAAGTGTTCTCATCTGAAAAAGAGATAACAACAGCAAGAGTGAGTCAACAGCTCAGCAAATGTAATCATAAACACCCCTCCAAGACACGTATAAGAACTGAAACGAGAGGGAATACACACACTCTCCACAATCAAGGAACAGAAGAAGGAACAGGAACAACTGGAATCACTTGATTCCTACCGTTCTCACGGTTTCATCTTGAATCACTGGTTTCACGCGGTTCTTGCGGTTCATATCTTGAGTCACTGGATTCATTCGGTTCTCATTCTGGTCTACTGGATTCATACCGTTCATCAATTGGATATTATTCATTTTTATTATTATATCATCTTTGCGGACCCCGGCTAACAGACCGTACTAGCCAACGATGCGAAAGAACGAGGACAGAAATGTGTTCGTTACACATTCCAAAGCCACGGCTACTACTTTCGGTCGGTAGCACACGACCCTCGGTTGCATCCATACAACAATCATCACGGACGACTACATCTCAATATGTAGCGTCGACAGACACACCCCACACCCCCGGGGTCCAGGGCAATCCTCGTTCTTCCACAGTAGTTTCCTAAAGCGTACCACAGACATCACCCGCTCCCACGAGCGGCCGGAATACGTGGCCAAGTATTCCTCGGGTTCCCACCACGATGGACATGGTACACTAAAGAATACCACCCGTATGACTCAGGGTCCTAGTTTTCAGGATTAGGTTCAACACTTGGAGAAGGAAATCCACATTTGCCACACAATCATATCTTGGGAAACCTCATTCCCATCACAATCATCTCCAACCGGAAGATTATATCATCAAACACATCTCCATCCAGGAGATCATATCATCTCAAGCACAATGTGAACTCCCTTCCATTCATGTCACGGTTCTCCATATCCAATGGAATACAATTCCTTATTCACAATCAGTGGGACTCAATTCCCTTAATCCACAACAAATCACTCTAAGTTCACAACATATCATCTCGAGCGCCCCTCGAGCGGCTGGCGAGCGGCCGTGGTTCTGCTTTATCCGTTCGAGCCTCCGCTCGAGCGCCCAGCAGGCGCAAGCCTGCTGGCAGGGCTTCAGCAGCCCGAACCCGAATAATTTTTCTAATTTTTCTTCCGATACCAAACCTTAATCATCCCATAGGATTAGTATTGATCATTAACATACTAATCACCTCATAATTGTCAGGTTCACAAATTCGGAACCTCACAATATACAAGTTGGACAATGAACCCATACCGGTCCTAAGAACCATTTGGAAGTCACAATACGAACATATCTAAATACAGCCTCTTGAATGCTGACGTTCCTAATAATGAACATACCTTCGATCTACAATGCCATATTGGAATGACCGTGCTTGGTGGCGCTTGAAGTGGTGCCTCAATCCCTTATTTAAAGATAAATTTTATAACTTCATGTGGAGTCGGAGAAGTCCTAGATGACCAAATCACCTGCCAAATTTACTACTTAGCTCAAATCAATCAAACGGTTTTGAATCAACCGATTGAGAAATTCGACCTCTGAGAGAAAGTAACGCTACAATAAAATCAATCCGGCTAGTCAACTGATTGAATCCCATTAGATACGAATGAGCCTGAGAAATATGTCTAGATTGGATGTTTCTCCCGGGTCAGCTGCGTGAGCAGCTAATATTTTTTTTTTTTTTTTGATAAAATTCAAAACTATTTGCATGAACACCATTAGAACTGTCGGGAATCCTGTTCGACGTGATAGTCCACGGGTTGAGTCTTGATCTTGGATGCAAACTGATCAAGTAAAAAAGGAAAAATCACTCCACAGAAAAGCTCATTATCATGAGAAAGGAAATCAAAAAGCTTATCGATGCGACTTTATAAGAAAGGTCCAATATTCAGATTGGTTGTCGAATATAATGCTCACAAAGAAAAGTAGCAGAAAATGACAGATATATGTCGATTTTACAGACATAAATAAAATATGTCCAAAAAATAACTTTTCATTATCAAGAATTGATTTGCTAGTGAACTCAACAATTGGATATGAGTTATTAAGTTTCATGAATGCCTATTCAAGATATAATCAAATCCGGATGTACCCTGTGGATGAAGACTTTACTTTATTTATGACTGACTAAGGGACAAACTATTGCAAAATCATTCTTTGATTTAAAGAATGCGGGAGTGACATATCAGAGTCTGGTAAATAAGATAGTTAAGACATAAATCGAAAGTTATATGAAGGCATATATAAACGACGGGCTCGCCAAAAGCAAACTAGCCAACAGCCATATTTGCAACCTAAGTGAAACTTTTGAGGGGCTCTTAGCGCACCAAATGAAATTAAATCTAACCGAGAGTGTGTGCAAAATAACTTCTGAAAAATTCTTTGGGTTTATAATATCTCATTGGAAAATTAAGTCAAACACCAAAAAAAAATAAAAGTAATTTTGGATAGGAATTCACCTCGAACTGTGCAAGAAGTATAGAGATAAATCGGGAGACTCACAGCACTATCTCGATTCCTAACAAAATTAGTGGAGAAATACCTTTCATTCTTTAATTCTCTAGGAAGGATTAAGGCAAACAGTTTTCAATAGATGTAAGACTATCAATCAGCTTTCCAAGAATTAAAGAAATACTTAGCCAGCCCTTCACTCTTGTCCTCTGCAAAAAAGGCGAATAATTATACCTTTATCTTACTATATTCGACACAACACTAAGTTCTATCTTGGATAGACAAGAACCCAAAATACAATAGCCGATTGATTATGTTAATGAAATTCTGACAGAAATCGAGACTCATTACTCGCACACCGAATGGATAACTTCAGCATTGGTCCACTTCAATGGAAACTTTCGGCTATACTTTTAAACACATAAGATCATCGTCCTAATTAATTAACCATGAAAGGGATCCTACAGAAGCCTAAGGTATTTGGACGATTGATTAAATTGATTGTAAAATTGAACGAGTTTGACATTGAATTTCAGACGCAAACGACCACAAAAGGGCAGACCCTCAAGGATTTTATAATCGAAATGACAATTCCGATTCCAAGTGATCTCCAAAAGCTTGAAGTCTCCTTGCATGTAGAGGCACCGATGTAAATATTGCATGTAAATGGTTCATCTTCCCAATCAGGGAACAGAGTCGATGTAGTCTTAAGAACTCCAACTAGGTCAGAGATAAAATACTCGATAACACACGAATTTTCTACCAATCATAATATCACAGAGTATAAAACCTTATTGGTCAAGTTTAGATTAGCGAAAGAATGATCAACTAAGAGTTTGATTGTTCACAATGATTCGGAGCTGATCGTCAATCAAATGATTAGGAATTTCAAAGAGTCTAATCTATTCTCATAAAATATCTTGCCAAGGTAAACAGCATGATCGAATCATTCAATAAGGTGAAAAATCGTCACATCCCATGGGAAGACCATAGGAAGGTGGATCATCTAATAAAAGTGGCAGTATTTAGGAATCTTAAGCAATACGACAGAGAGATGAAGGAAGTCCTCACATTCCCAAGCGTAGAGGTCCCAGAAGAGGAGATATTCTAAATCTCGAACAACGATACCTGGATGACTCCACATAAAATGTATCTTGAAGAAGGTCTTTTGTCAAAAAATCTGGAAGAAACAAGACGCATAAAAAGGGCAGTGGGGTGGTACATCCTCAACTATTCCAAAGAGGGTACCCATCCCTAACATATGATATTTGACACCAACGAAGCTAACTATGCGCTGAGTAAAGTATACCTCAGAATTTATAGGTCATACATAGGAGATAAAAACATGGCGTACAAAGTCAAACAGTAAAGCTACTACCAGACCACGGTGAAGAGAAACACAATAAAATTCATAAAAGAAAATACAAAAAATTGTTAGATCCATGAGAACACCCCTCATCGGCCACACACCGAACTCCAAACCTACAGGTGCCCTGGCCGTTTGCTCAGTGGGGACTTGACATATTAGAGTTGGTTACCCATTACACCAGAACAAAGAAAGTTCATCATAGTAGCCATAGACTACTTCACATAATGGGTGGAGGCCTCCCCACTAGTGAAAATCATCGAGAAACATGTGACCGAGTTTGTGCAACAGAGCATTATATATCGATTTGGGATTCTCGAGGTCAGAGTGACTGACAATAGAACCCAATTTACCAAAAAAGGATTTACCAACTACTATACAAGTTTGAAAATTAAGTTAATTTATACTTCTGTTGCCTATTTGTAAACAAACAGGCAAGTAAAAATAATAAATTGAACCGTGTTACACAGGTTAAAAACAAAATTAGAAGACGCAAGAGGTTCTTGGATAGACGAGCTACCCTCTGTACTATGATTTTACCGGACGACCCCCAGAGAACTAACACGACAGACACCGTTCAACTTGTGTTATACGGCAGAGGCAATCATTCTGATAAAAATCGGACTGTTCAACCTTCGAGTCAAAAATTTTAACATACAAAGTAACTCCTAACTTTTGAGAGGACACATCGATTTACTCAAGATAGTCCGAGACACAGCAAAGTTATGGTTGGCGGCTTACTAGCAACGAGTCATTCGGTACTATAACAAAAAAGTGAAGGCTCGCTAATTCTAAGTGGAGGACCTAGTTTTGAGGAGCATAGATGTTACAAGTAAGATCGTTGACAAGAACAAACTTTCCTCTAATTGAAAGAGACCACTCCTAATCTCAACCATTCTCCAGAATAGTGCATATAAACAATACATTCAAAATAAAAAACTAATCCCGAGTATATAGAACGCTCTCTACTTCAAAAAATATTATCAGTAAATTTACACAGAGTAGAGATTAGTTTTGTGCACAATATATGAGGTGTTTGTATAATGTATTTACTCATATTGATAACAATAAAATTGTTATGAATTTATTACATCAATTGCTCATTTCTATGCTTTCATATGATTTTATGAGTACAAGTGACAATAACTGACTCTAAATCGGGTAAAACTCTCACATGTTAAAATGACTTGCTGAAAATCGTGGTCATAACCTCGGTTGAAGTAACCAAGCGACCCAAAGGACTATCGAACACAAACTATCATATAAAGAGTTGGGGAACTTGCATATCAAAATTCAACCCCCTTTTTAAGAGGTCAAATGAAATAAACTTAGGGGGCTTTCCTAACATGAGAGATACAATATTCCCTCACAAAAATGAGCACCGACAGTCAAATATGGTTAACGAATTAGGGTCCAACAAAGCTTGGCAATAATGGCAGCCACACTTAGTTAGCAAATGAAGAACGTGTTGAACAAAAAATTCAACATGTAAAAAAAATAGTATAAGTGATAATGATTGGTACAATCTAATTGATTTATTAATATATAAATATAAACAACAAAGAGATCCAAGTTTTCAACCTAAATATTACAAGTGCATTGTCCATTGCCTACACAAGTGCATCTCGACTATCCAAAAGTTTGAAACCAGCCAGAAATCATGGTGACTGATCCCCACCAGGCTCCGAGAAATTCTTGATATCAAAACAGTGAGAACCCCCAAGTTTCCTCAGATCGAGATAGCCCAGGGAAAGTCATGAGCCACTAAGGATATGATCTGCTTATAGGTAGAAAATTCCTCCTGAAACCTATCCTCCATAGTAAGGCCAACATCTTTCAGTCAAAGACATACTCTCAGCTCTCCCTCGAGATGAGCACACTTAATCTGAAGATCAGCAATTAGGCTAGCATCTGAAGGTGATTGATGCTTAGCCTCCTGGAGTCTATCCTCGTGCGAGGCAATTCGATCTATAGTGATGGCTTTCTCATCTGTAAGATCTTGAGATCTCGCCAACCACTCAAATAATTCTTCTGTAAAAGGCTCGATTTCGACACTGCTCAACCTCAGTAATGGCAATGTCAACTCAAATCTCCATCTCCCTAAGAATGGCCGAGTCAATATACACCTGGGATAGGCGAGGAATTCCGATTCACGTCTATGCATCCCATCCTCAATCAGATGAACCAACTCCTACAACTGTCAATTAAAGCAAACTAGTCAGCCAAAAATAACAATGACAAGGATAATACTTGGAGATAAAAGGTTACACAAATAGTATCTTGGTGGGAAAATATCTCTCCTAGAAGAGAAACTGAGAGAATACCCGCACTCGAAGATGAGCAAAGTCCTCCAACATAAAGAGGTAGTGTGTGACGCTAGAGAGAAACTGCAAACCCATGGGGAGGAGAAAAAGCGTCCAGATCCTCTAGATACGCAAATATAGAATCGTCAGTTCAAGGAACCTCCTCCACTTTAGAAGCCTCTAGATTATTATCAAAAAATTCCTCTATTGTCCAAATATTATTAGTAGACTCCACAATGAAAAGTAGCATGGGGTGTAGAAATAAACTCGTTGAACGATAGATTAACAAAAATTAGGACCCCATATTCAATTATAAATGAAGTAGCAATTGGTTCATTCAATCCACTAGTAATGGGTTCATTTATTGTAATAACAATGGGTAATGAAGTTTTACCACTCACAATAAATTTAGACAGCTCTTCAAAAATTGGCTGGCTCGGGGAAGAATGGATAGAAGCTGGCCTCCAAGATGACTCACCGACTTCCAAACAAAGTTCCCAGCGATGGAGAAAAACGTACAAAAAAATCAAACACTTAATAGCGTTGGGGTAAAGGTGGGCAACGAGAATTTTGAAGGCCTCTAAAATCTCATATAGTTTCATAATTCGTACGATAATCCAACTTCTCAAGACGCATCAGCCATCTATGTCACAATCAAACAAAGATGGCAGAAAAAAATAGTCTAATTTAATCAACAAAATCATCTAACCAAACAAAAAAGAAAAAAAAAACCTTATGCAAATGCACCCAACAAACATATAAAATTAATAAATTTAACAATATCTTCTATGGTCCACATGTACTATTATTTTGTAACTCGTAACTTTTTTATGATTGACACGCGAAATCCTTTTGTGATCGGTCTACTCTCGCGGTCCATATTTAGAATTAATTATATATTTTATACCGTGGTCGCACCTCTCTCCGTCTCTCTCTCAAGTTTCACCGGTAAGAGCGCTTTTTGGCTAGTACTTTACTCACGTTCTACTTACAAAAATACTCTATTGTATGCACCCGTAATGCGGTCGGCTTGCAAAATTATGCTGCTATGCCGCCTACCCCGCCCGCTAACCAAACCAGAGCTCCCCCATGCAAAACCAGATGAAAAAACACACACCATCTCCATCAAGTTGGAAGGAGCGGCTGACGAAGCTTCAGAGAAATCCAAACAGAGATTTGGTAAGATTTCACTGTCTCACATGGGATGACTCATCCGTACATTTTGCACATTATTTATTAAAAATACTATCCGAAAGCAGCGCTCGAAATAAATGACATATCACCCCATTATTGCCAAATTGAACCTTTGACTAGGCAAAATCCTTTTTCCCCACTAAGATTTTCTCAATAAATAATAATTGAACTCCATGAAACCCAAATTCATCCACCTCATCCGCGCGACAGCTGTCAGCAATTTGATTGGCAAATTATTACCGACGTGGCAATTTGTGCCCAGTGCTGAGAAAATTATCCTTCTTGCACTTAATAAAAAATAAGTGAAATTTTAAACCATGTATAAAATTTTA
>JAODPA010064304.1:0-11048 GCA_025585075.1 Nepenthes mirabilis | reverse complement strand
AGAAAAGTTGTAGGTAAATGTTATATGTATAAATATTTAAATAATCAAATATTTGCTTAAAAACACATCAAATTTACTTCATTCTTCTTACTCTTTCTTTTTATCGCCTCTTTCTCTCTCTTTTCTCAAAATTTTAAGAGAAATGTATAAAAAATTGATAAAAAAATTTTTACATAGAAGACTAGTACACGTGTTAGACTTGTCTAGGTCATCCACAAAGGTTAATTTTATTTTGCATATGAGCAACTATTAGGTACACATTAGGCGTTACAATTTTTAGAATAAATAAACATGAACGTCCATTATGCGCATATTTGATACGGTGATTCTACCTCAAACACACTTTTTTTTGGTAAGTAAGTAAATGAAATTAAAATAAACGAAAGTACAAGATGACGTTCTAACTCCAAGTGTTTTGCCGACTTAGAGGTAGAACATCGAGTTAGGGCATACCCCGAGTATCACCATGATACCTCAAACACACTTATGCATGGCTTAGATATTGATGCGTCCTCGGATCTTATGTACTTGTACGGATGGGAATTTGGCTGAGTCCGCGACCCTTCTCGGGTGAGATCCGTGCAACACAAGAATGAAATGTGTGTTTACGAACGGGGACACGCTTTGGTGATGGGGAGTTAGAGAGTATGAGGACATAGACACGTAAAGTTTTACGTGGAAAACCTTCCCGTAAATGAGAAGGAAAAAATCACGGGATTTTAGTTCGAGAACTGCTTCACTATACTGCTGGGGATTACAAAAAGATTACAGAGTGTGCTCAAACCCTTCTCTCTCTTCTTTTTCTCTCTTATATTAGCTAAGCAAGAGTAAAAATGCGGGATCCTTTGTTAGGTGCACAGTTAATGTATTTATAGAGGTTGAGCCGTCATTTGAGAGTTGTCCAAGTGGCACTGGCGTGTGCAGGAAGTCGGCCATCAACTCCACCAATCCCGTCCTCTGTGCCAGGAATGTGGTGTGCACATTGGATGATCTCCCATGATGTGACATTTGGAGTGATCGGGCGTGTGTTGCAGGTCATCATTCCTCTGACAGTCTGACGGGTTTGGCCACCAAATCCCGTGGCGTGCCGCCTTTGCAGGCATGGTGATGTCCGCAGGTCATCCTGAGTCCACGGGCCCAAGTGGACTTTAAATCTATTATACTATTTGGGCTGGCCCTAGCACCTAGTCCTCTTGGGCCCATTAGATCTCTGTGATGCTAGGGTCTGGCTATTAGGAAATGGGTCTCGTTAATGGTCCTTAGGTACCGGTACTCACCACTAGCCTCCCATGCTTGGGTTGACTTACAGTCGTGGCCTGGCATGTTCATTTTGGGGCCAGTTAGCCACTACGTTGCCCTCCTCGGGACACGCCATGTTTTGTCTCATTCTGGCGTCATGTCTTTTCCACGTTGTCTGACGTCGCACCTTCCCCAGGCAGTCTAGCATTGCGTCTTCCCTAGGCAGTCTGATGCCACGCCTTCCCCATATCGTCGTGCAGGCTTTCCAGGTGCCTTGAGGGCTTTTCTTCCCCGTGAACTATGGCTACCAAGGAGTGTGTAAGCGTAGGTAGGGCACCAGCTTGTCCATAAATAGGTGAGCTTCTCCTCCGGTGTGGTTCATCCGTTAGCTGATTTTGGAGGAGTGATGCGAGGGCCTTAGCGTGTCCCGCTTCCATTAGAAATACGCAAATGAATCGGATGGACTAACTGGAGATCTGAAACTTTTAATGAGGACTGTCCTTATGCCCCTACTATGGGCAGTTCCCGAAGTTAGTGAGGGTGGCTTAGCCATTCTGCCGTTGTCGCGTGCCTTCCTCCAGGCTGTGGTGATCTCCCGTGTGGTGATGGATCACGGCGAAGATACCACATGGCGCCTTGCCTCTGGTGTAGCGCATCGCTCGTAGTCTCTACTTCACTTGGACCATCACTCATGCCGTCTGAATAGGAGGCAAAGGATGGAGTCCCTATCGGGGGAGCGCACGTTCTCTGCTTCTCCGCCAGAGCTCCGGTTACGGGTGTTGGTTAGCACTGGGCTAATCCGTAGGAGCTGACCAACACCGATGGCCCCGGTGCTTAGGCTTGTTGGGTTACCGACGGTGGAGCCGTGGTGATCCCATGTGGATCTCGTTAGCCCTGCCACGCTCTAAGTATCTGGGGCAGTCGCTCTGGGCTTCATGCCTTGTGCCGTATCTTCTTCCTCTTTCTTATACTTTTGCTGTTGCGAGCAGTGTACTTGTAAAATGTACTTCTAAAGGAACTTTGATTAATAAAAGTTGTAGTTATTGCCTTTATTGTCTTCACTTGTTGCATGAATCTTTTCCCCTTTTGTCATGTCTAAGGAATGTGGACAGCTCTTATATAGAGGGCATTTCCCTCAAAAGTTCGCTTGTTCCTTTGCTCTGTCGCATTGCTCAGCCTTTGTTTGAAGTCGAAGCTTGCTTTTTTCTCTTGCTGGTGTCCGCGAATAGTAGTTTGGGCATACTAATCTAAATGTCCGAGGACATGTTGGGGCCTGGATCTAGCCTAAAACGTTTGGGGAACTTTAAGGCTTTAGGCACCGCTGCACAATCTATGACGATGTCCTCGTGTGTCCAGAAATGTCCTCGGATATTTTTGAGACTATCATCGGGTTTAAGGCCTTTAGTGAGGATGGGTCCGAGAGCTTCTTTTGAGTCCGAGGGGTTGGCCTGTGCTGCCATTTTTGGCTATTAAAGTGCATTAAAAGCACGATTGATGAGATTGACGCTGCCTTAGTAATGTAAAGCCCACGATCTCTGACGATGTATGGGTGATTGACGCTTGGCTAGGGCAATGATGAGTGCGCCTTTTCAATTTTGAAACCCTTTTCAGCAGCTTCAAATACGATTTCCGTCTTCATTTTACACCACGCGACTCTTAGAGTTTTTCTCTCAAACCCCTTGCTACCGTTTTCCTAAGTGCTCTTCTGCTCATTTTCTTCTTACTTCTTCCCCAACTTCCATGGCTCCAGGCGTTAAAGAAATCGCTTCTTCCCTATTTTTGGAGAATCTTGATGCCAGTCGCACAAAGTATGATATTCTTGATACGATGGCAATGGTGGTTCCTCAGTTCACTGATAGGGCACGCAGCCCACCTGACGGTTTTATCATCGTATATAAAGTTTACCTCAAGGATGGGCTTCGCTTCCCGGTCCCACTGGAGTTGTATCACATCATGGGGGAGCTGGGCGTTCCGCTTATGAGATTGTAGCCTAACGCCATTAGGTATCTCATTTTACTTTGTATTTTTGCTCGTTGCCACTAGAAGGTCCTTGAGGTGTCTATAGTAAAGGTTCAGTTTCACTTTACTCATAACCTGTACTGGGCTATGATGACCCCCCCGTCTTGAGTTCGCTATCATAAGCAGTGGAAATCTTGATTCCACCAAAAGGTGAAAAGATAAAAATTTTTTGGGTGTCCGCAAGAATTAGGCTCTCTCCCTTATTTGGGAAAATGTAGCGAGCAAGCATTGCTCGGACGCCTCCAAAGAAGAGAGGGAGGCTGCCAAGGAGATCAAATACTTGGTGATGGCCAACCTTGGGAACTTCAATGAGAATAAGAAGAATATTTGGTTGAGGTCCGAGAACTTTGTGAAAGCCAAGTGGGTGACTTTGACCAAGGACTCTGGCACTGTTACTACCCAGAAGAAGAAGAGGAGACTGAGGGAAAAGGAGGTGACTCTGAGTATCGATGAGCCAACCGAGTGCCCAAAGTAGAGTCACCGGATTGAGGCTTCGAAGAGTCCAATGACCATTGTTGAGTACTTCTCGTCTAATGATGATGCTGTGATTGCGCCTCTTGTGAGGAAGCTGAGGACTTTGGATGCGCAGCCAGTCTAAGGGTCCAGTCCGAGGGTCCAAAGGTCTTGGATCTTCAACCTTTGCGGAGTCCTCTGGTTAGCCTTCCCAATTTCTTTGCTAGTCTGCGGATCTCCTCACCGCCCAGCCTCCCACTAATAAGCCACTTTTTGACGTTCCCTTTGAGTTCATTGGTGAGGTCTCGTACTGGATCGATGATGCATCCGAGGACATCAGTGTGGGATACACAGTGAGGTAGACTAAGGCGACTCAGGCTGAGAAAGCGGTGGTGATGACAACGATGACACCTATTTTTGAGGCTGCTGAGGTCGAGGAAAATCGCGGTGTAGAGTTGACTACTGATGTGTCTGCTGAGTTCCCCTGCCTTGCAATCTAAATTATAGTCCATTAATAATTTCACCTGTGGCCTTTGAAGTGCCTGGGATCGAGAACGGATCTAGGCCTTCGCGTTCGGCTGAATCCGAGACTGGGGCTGAGGAACATGCTGAAGCGGTTGAGCCCCCAATTTTGGACGTTGCTGGTTTTATGCTCGAGGCCAAGGCTGAGGTTTTTGTGGTGCAGGAGGCTGCGGCTGAGAGGCTTGTGGAGCCCAAGGTTCCTAGAGAAGAGAGTACTTTAGAGAGCTTTGCTGTGACCATGGTATTTACTTATCACCTTTTGATTTCATCTTCTTTTATCTGTACTTGCTTAACTTGTTCTACCTTTACAATTTCAGGACATGGCTGGCGGCCTTGGTTCAATTATCAACAAGGTCACCTAAGCCTGCACAGAATTAGAATCTTTCCAGGGCCCTTGCCGGGACCAACAAACGATTGGAGGCTGAGCTTGCCGAGGCCAAGGGGAAGATTGCATCTCTTGAAGGTGTCTCGAAGCTTGAGCAAGTCTAGCGTAAGCTGTTGAGGGACTGGAATCTCCACCTGAAGGAAGTGCTGAGAATTTCGATGAGGGTAGTCGACATTGCCTCAACGCTGGAAGGTATGTACTGGGTCGACAACAACCTGTACCGCAGAGTGATGAGGTTATTGAGTCCTCGGTTTCCTACACCCGCCTTTGATCCTTAGAATGTTGGCGCTACCTGTGCGGAAGACTTGCATGGCCTCCTAGGAAGGAATTGGCCTCCCAACCCTTGTGCGCCTAGGCCATCAAGCCGCTCTAAGACCCCTGGGCAACCAGGATCCTCGGAGCAAGTGGAGCCCCGTGGTCCTAGAGAACAGTAGCAACAGGGCACTTCTCCCCGGTCAGGGCCCTCCGAGGGTTGACTGTACTTTCATTGGGTTGCAAAGTTTTTTTTATAAGCATACTGTTGTATGCATATTGTTTTTGTGAATAAAATTCACATTGTTTCGATGTGAACACTTGGTTCGTCTTACTTAGACTGTCCGAGTGTTTGGTTTCTTTTATGACATGCCTTTTAAGGAGATGTAGTCCTAACTTCTAAATCTTTTGACCATGTTAGGCTGAAAATGTTACTTCTAAAGTCGCTCCATGCTGGCTGCCTTATGCTCTATAAGTTTTAAATTCAACCTCTAGAGTTGCTTGGCACTATGGCCAAGTTTTAGTTCGACCACTTAGGCCCCTTGGACATGGCCGAGTTTTTGGGGTATGACCTCTTGAGCTGTTCGGGCATTGTCGATTTTCAAGTACGACCTCTTGGACTGCACGGGCATAGCCGAGTTTTAGGGTAAGTGAAAGGGTTACTTTTACTTGACGTAGAGGTAACCTAGGTTTGTTGAGTCAATGAGATGATATGCAATATTCAATGATATGCAAGATAAGAAATAAAAGAAAGGCAATTTTATTACGTCAATGAAACGTGTTACAAGCACATCGGATGATGCGTTTCGCCTTACTTGATTATTTGTATATTATTGATAATACCTCTTGAGATGCGTGGTGTTCCATGTCTAGGGGACTAGTCTGCCTTTTTCGGTACGCAACTTATAAGCCCCATTTCGGAGAATAATAGAGATCAGGAACGACCCTTCCCAATTTGGGGAGAGTTTATTTCGGCCGGTGTTTTCGCCCATGGCTTTATACTTTTCAGCACCAGGTCCCCTACCTCAAACTGCCGTGACACCGTCGTCAGCCTCGCTTGGTCTCGGATTTCTTCAAGTATATCGAGATTCTCTTGAAGCCTTTGGCCTTTGTCGCTCAGACTGAAACATTTTACCCGGAGGCTTAGAAGGCCAACCTCCACTGGAATAACTGCTTCTACCCTATAACACAGGCTGAATGTCGTCTCTCTTGTGGGTTCCCTCAGAGTTGTTTTGTACGACCAGAGAATGGCTGGCAGCTCGTGCACCCATGAGCCCCCGGAGTGCTCTAGCTTTGTTTTGAGTCCGTATATGATCGTGCGGTTTGTGATCTCTACTTGCCCGTTGCTTTGTGGATACACGACTGACGTATGGACTATCTTGATCATCAGGCTGGTGAAGTACTTAGTGAACTGCTTCCCAGTGAACTGCATCCCATTTTCAATCAAGATGCACTCGGAATCCCATACTTGCACACAATGTTCTGCCGCACAAACTCACTGGCGTTCTACTCTGTTATCTTGGCGAGTGGTATTGCCTTGACCCATTTGGTGAAATAGTCAATCCCAATGATTAAGAATTTTCTTTGTCCGGTCGCCACTGGAAGTGGTTTGAGGATGTCAAACCCTCATTGGGCAAAAGGCCATGGTGATTGCAGCGCTCGGAGCTCAGTGTGAGGTTGGTGAGTCATGTTGCCGTAGACTTGGCAATTTTCACATTTGCGCACAAAGTCCATGGTGTCGTACTTCATGGTTGGCCAGTAGTGCCCGTACCTCATGAGTTTAAAGGCTAGGTAGTTTTTTCCAATGTGGGATCCATAAATCCTGAGGTGCACTTATTGGATGGTGTATTCTGCCTCCTCGAGAGTGTGACACCTCAGATAAGGGGTCGAGAACCCTCGTCAGTACAATTGACCACTCATAACAGTGTATCAGCCCGCTATCTTTTTTACCTTTTTGGCTGTGTCCATATCTTCAGGTAATGTCCCCTCAGACAGATACCTTAAGTAGGGAGTCATCCAAGTGCTGCCGCTTGAGACTTGCATCACTTCTGGCTTGGGGTCCTCGATACTTGGCTTGCTCAAAACTTCTCGCATTCTTCGGGCATATTGCTTTAAGTCTTTTGAAGCTACTACTCTTGCCAACATGTCAGCCTTCCCATTCTCTTCCCTTGGGATGTAGACGAATTTAACTTTCTCGAAACCCGCGGTCATACCCTTGACCTTCAAGAGATATTTGGAGAGTTGGGGGCTATTAACCTCAAAATGTCTGCCGACCTGATTGACCACTAACTCAGAGTCGTTGTAGACAACCAGGTTTTTGACCGAACATTTATTGGCTAATCGGACTCCTGCCAGCAATGATTCATACTCCGCGACATTATTTATGGCCGAGAACTCCAGGGTCATTGAATACTTCATCTCTGATCCCTCAGATGTTCTCATCACAACACTAGCTCCGTAGTCGTCCTTCATTGAAGAGCTGTCTACATGCAGTGTCCATGTTGTTGCTTCGCTTTGATCGTCTGCACCACAATGATCTGGATCACCAAGGGCTGGGGTGCTGTCTCAACAACGAAGTCCGTGAGGGCCTAACCTTTTAAGGTTGGCCTCAGACGAAATTTGATATCAAACTCACCTAACTCAATGACCCACTTGACCAATCGTCTTGACACCTCGGGTTTCTGTAAGATAGCTCTTAGTGGTTTATCGGTCATGACTATCACTTTATGCGCCTAGAAATATGGTCTAAGATTCCGTGCAGAATACACCAACGCCAAAAAAATCTTCTCCGTGTGCGGGTACCTGGTCTCCGTGTCGGCCAAGGTCTTACTCACGTAATAGACGGACTGCTGTCTATCATGCTACTGTCGTACTAACACTAAGCTCATGGCTACGTCAGACACCGTCAGATACAGATACAACTCGTCACTCGGTTAGGGAGAAGCTAAGAAAGGAGGGTTCGACAGATAATCTTTGAGTCCTCGGAATGCCTCCTCATAGTCGTTATACTACTGGAAGCTGTTGGTCTTTGTTCCTCTCAGGGCCTTGAAGAATGGCAGGTGCCTCTCGACTGATTTGGCCAAGAAATAAGAAAGGGCTGCTACCTGTCCAGTGAGTTTCTGGACTTCCTTTATTGTCTGAGGAGGTCTCATGTCCATGATGGCCTTGATCTTTTCTGGATTAGCTTTAATCCCTCGGTGTGAAACAATATAGCCTAGGAACTTTCCAAACATCACTCCAAATGTACACTTACTTGGGTTGAGTTTCATCTGGTGAGTTCTGAGCACGTTGAAGGTCTCGGATAGGTGCTGGATGTAGTGGCCGCTTATTTTGCTTTTAACAAGCATATCATCTACATAGACTTCCACATTCCGACCTAGCTGGTCCTCAAATATTTTATTTACGATCCGCTGGTAAGTCATACCCGCATTCTTAAGGCAAGGGGTATCACATTGTAATAATACGTTATTTGATCCGTCATGAATGACATGCGTTCTTTGTCTTTGAGGCTCATTTTTATTTGGTTGTAACCTGAGTACGCATCCGTAAAACTTTAAAGTTCATGATTGAGCGCCTAGACTACAAGTTAATCAATTCTAGGGAGAGGGAAACTATCCCTGGAGCACGCTTTATTGAGGACCATGAAGTTCACACACATCCTCCACTTCACACTATTCTTTTCCACCATGACCATGTTTGATAGACAGTCCAAGTGCTGCACTTCTCAGATGAATCCGGTGTCTAAGAGTTTCTTCACTTCTTAGCGTATGGCCACCAACTTCTCCGCAGAGTAGTTCCTGCGCTTTTGCCTGATGGGTCTGTGACGATGATCTATGCTCAACTTGTGGACCATTACTTCAGTGAAGATCCTTGGCATATCACTTGGTACCCAGGCAAAAACGTCCAAATTCTCCCGCAGGAAGCTGATGAGTTGGTCTCGAACGGCCTCTGGCAGCGAGTTTCCTATCTGGACATATTTCTCGGAATCCTTAGGATCTAGCAGGACTCGAGCAGTTGGTTCTCCAAATTGTGCCTGTTGCAGCGTCACCTCGTCTCGTAGGTCAAGGTCTTCGATTGGCTGTGAAAGGGGTGTTTGCGTGACCTAAGACAAACAGCACGTCCGTCCGGCGGCCTGATCTCCGAGGACCTCCCCAATTCTGAATGGAGTCGAAAACATCATCTTCAGATGTAGAATAGAAGTTACAGCGCCAAAGGTGGCCAAGTAAGGACGTTTGAGTATTGCCTTGTAGATTGACGGAAGGTCCATGATCATAAAGGTGAGGACTTTAGACGCATCCCCAATGTGACCTCCAATAGGATGACACCTTGGACGGGCAATGGCTCATTGTCCAGTCCATCGAGTGGTCCCTCTAGCGCTCTCATTTGATTTCTCTTAAGTCCCAATTTAAAATAGGTATCAAGATAAAATAAATTTTTAGAACTTTCATTGTCAACAAAAACTCATTTCATTAGATAATTATTTACTCCATCTGAAACGAGTGTTATTATAACTAGGAGATCGGAAGTTACATGAGCCGTATCCTCATTGGTAAAACTAATAACTTCGTCCCTAACCCTTGTCCTCGGCCACTTTGCTGATAAGATCTTTCGAGCGTCTTTTCTGACTAGGCAAGTTGATATCATATTTACAACTCCCGCTGTCACTGGTTTCTAGGCTGGTCGGCCTCAACATCACCTACTATTTCAAAAGTTTATCCGGGTCTTTGTAGCAAGCGGCTAAGGTGACCCCTCTTTATTAGCTCTTCGATCTTATTCTGCAGTGTCTGGCAGTCCTCGGTACTGTGGCCCCCACTGCGATGATAGTAATAGTATTTAGTTTGATTACCACCTCCTGGGTTCTTCAATGGCTTGGGCCACTTCAAAAAATTTTCCTCCTGGATCTGCATCAGCACATTTGTACGAGTGTCATTCAGAGGAGTAAGATTCATAGGTCTAGACTCCCTCTGAACAACCTGCTCGGATTTATACTGCTTCTTCATCGTCTAGGGACCCGGATGGTCTCCAGCCTTTCTCTTTCCTTCAACTGTCCTCGGGTGAAAGTTCTCGTTCTTCTCTGGTAGCTTTGCATCGTTGGCTTCTTCGGCTGCGGTGTATACTCTTGCCACAGCCCCGGCATTCATAAACGTCTAGGGACCGTTATGGATGAGGTGCTTGAAGAAAGCGACTTCCTCCAAGGCAGATAGGAACGCGTTCAGCTTCACCCCTTTGGTCAACTTCGGGATTTGCTTGGCTTTCGCTATGAATCGGGCCAAGAATCCCTTCAAACTCTCCCTAGCACCCTACTTCACTCAGGTGAGGTGCCGGGGCTGCTTTTCTACTCTTTTGCGGTAGGCAAACCGTGAGAGGAAGATCGTTGTCGGCTTGCTGAAGGTGCGAATGGAATCCGTTGTTAGTCCGTAGAACCACACTCTCGCATTTCCCTTAAGTGTCAGTGGGAAGTACTGACACATGATCATCTCGTCTAGCCCCTGAGACTTAAATGCTTGCGAAAGTAGTTTAGATAATCAATCGGGTCAGCACTCCCGTCATAGACGTCGAAATTTGGCATCTTGAACTTTGGTGGGAGCGTCTTTATTTTGATCTCCGCTATGAATGGAGATTGGAGTTTATCAACACCCCCTTCGTTGTTTTCATCAATGATGCGGTTCCAGACCTTCTCCAGTCTCTCCTCCACTTGGGGTGGAGCCGCCACCTTTTTCTCGTTGAGATAGTTTCTCAACTCATAAGACTCTTGGACCGCCTACTACTCAGAGACTCCCCTGACCCTAGGAAGGGCATCGTTCCGCAAAGCTACCTCCTGAATAGCACGTTCCTGGTTGCTACGGACGGAACATAGGTTGTGCCTCTCAGGGCTCTCCTCCTAAACCTGAAGACCTAAGCAACCTTCAAGTCTCTGAGGGACTTTGCTGCTAGAGGCAATTTGAGTCATTAGGACTTCATGTTAGTTGGCTTGCTTGCTCGTGTATTTCTTTCCCTTTCTCCTGTTTTGGGACATTGCTGTTTGGGAGGCCTTGTAACCGAACCTCGATAGGTATGGTTCTTTTTCAACCTCACAAGTGCATGAGGATTCTGTATAGTTTTCTCGATAAGTCTGGTATCGTATACACAGTGAGTTATTTTTCTACACAAAACTAATTTCGTAACTATTATATATATA
>JAODPA010064293.1:52193-71817 GCA_025585075.1 Nepenthes mirabilis | reverse complement strand
AAAATTTTATTTTTATTTTATTTTCTTCAATTAAACCTGTCAGAAATTATTGACATTGAGGATCATAACAGGTCCCCACTTCACCCTCTTGCGTTCTCTGTACTGTTGGCGACGTCAACTTTTGCTCAGCCTGACTGAATCATACCAGTCAACGTGAAAAACACTGGACACTACCAGAGCCCGAGAACCAGAGAGAGGAAGAAGCAGCTGAAAGCAGCGCAACAGTTCGGCAATTTCCCTTTCTACAAGAATTCAAAGAAGAATCTATGGCAGGGACAACACCAGTAACTACTACATATTTCAAAACCCAATTTCGCCCAATGTTTTCCAATATTAACCGCAGCGAGTCCACGCGGCCGCTCATGCTCTGTCGTTGTACTGTCAACGAGAAGGCTGCAGCCGTCGGCCAAGCCTTCTCGCTCACGTCGTCCAACAAATGCGATGTTGACTATTTCCTTCAGAGCACCAAGGGAGACTTGAATGTCAATTTTGATTTCCTACAACCTTTTGGTATTTTTCCAACCCTTACTCTTCTTTCCTGAAACATTTTGACATGTTAATTGGGGATTGATTCAGGAGTTGACAGCCAGTCTTTCCTACAAGGCCCAATTGATAAGGTTGCAAAGATGGAAGCGGAAGAGGCTCAAAATTTGCTCAGGCACTTGGGAATTTTGGTATGGTTAAGCATTTCCTCTTCTTGATTTCAACTAATTAGGCGAAAGCCAAATAAACGAATATCCTTTCGGTGTGATTATATTATATTATATTATATTGTATTGTATTGTATTATATCGGTGGTTTAATTTTGAACAATATTACCACATAGAAGTAAAATTGGGTTTATGTTGATTTGGTAAAAGAAGGTAGACAATCAAACTTGTTGAATAATTATCAAGAGTGATTCTATGTGAAAAATACAAAGTTTAGAACCACAGACACGTATAGGGAATGAATGAGTCTCCTTTATTGAAATTAGGATATGAAAATATAGATATAAAACAAATACACGTAAATGATTTGTAGATCTAGATGTGTGTGAGCATTCATTTGTTAACAAAGTATAAATAAGTGTAATGATACAAATATATGTGACACAGAATTTTGTTAGGAAAACTCATAATGTGTTTCTAAAAAACTCTCTGGGCAGTCAGTTGTCAACTAAAAGAATTCACCATGTTGAGGAGAGTTAGCTTACTAACCGAATAACAAATGCACTACTCTAGCTGACTGACTCTGGTCTATTGACCATATAAGGCCCTCCTCCTTAGATCTACGTTCTAACAACTACCCAAGTGCTCTTTGTTTCTCTGAGTGAATCTTCTTGAATGTCTTTACAATAATGTTTGAGAAATATGGAATCCGAAGACTTCCAGCATGACTTGATTATCCAACGAATTATACAAAAATGAAAGACTCAATTTGAGAGGGATATTATGCTGTGATTCAGTATCTCAAAAAATATGGTGTCTCCAATAAAATTAGAAACTAGATATTAAGCACTTAATAATCGAAAATCTATTGTGTTGATGTGTGAGGATTCTTTCTCACTTCATAAATTGGTTCTTCCTCCTTGAAAAATGAGAAGCCATATACTCCTTTATGTAGGGAATTCTCAAAAACCAAATGCAACCTCTAGTCAAGGCAATTTTCCTCTTGAAGCAATCGGAAAAAATAGTATCCTGCTTGAATGACCAGCGCAATTGATCTACGATTTCTTTCTGCAAGCTAATCGCTTGAATTCCCATCATGCATGACACTTGCAGTTTGACTCTGGAAATTTCACACCCTTTATCAACATAAGCACAAAGTTTATGCGACACTTGCGGTTTGGCTCTAGAAGTGATACACACTTTGTCAGCATAAGCATCCCAGCAAACAATACCTGCGATTGGACTCTAAAAATGAAATAGCCTCCTCTAGTATAAGTGCCTAGTTCACGTGCCGCTTGCAATTTGGTTTTAGAAATGAACTAGCCTCCTGTTGCATAATCGCCCAGATCACATGCCACTTCAGTTTGGCTCTGGAAATGAAATGGCCTCCTGCAGCGAAAGTGCCCAGCTCACGGCCTACTTGCGGTGTGAATCTAGAATAGATATGACCTTTGCAGCATGAGCGCCCCGCTTGTGTGATACGCGCGGCTCATGATTTAACTTTGAATTGAATATATTTGCTTAAGAATTTTGTGAACCTTTGTAAATGTTGGAAAACATGTAGCGTCACGAAATACACCAACCAATGAAGATTCAGCAATTTCCCCCTTTGGCAATTTTATGACAAAATATCGTAAAGAGAAGGAGACTCGTAACAACATTGCTTTACATGAATCATTGTTTTAACAAACAAATGTCAACAATTTTATCCCACCCCGATTGTCAAAAGAACAAGTTTCATCCCACAACTACACTACATACATAAACACATCATTCATCAGATCTACTAGTCTTTTTTATCACTGAACAAAAAAGGCCTTCAGCTCTTCTAATCATTGGATCCGCCAAGATCTCCAGCAGTATTCAACAATCTTTGAACAGTCGCTTGGAGAAGATCTAGTTTTTGCTCCAGGCGATGATAATCTGGATGAGACAGAACTGTTGCCTGATGAATAGATTGCTAATGAATAATTTCAGACAATTTTTCTAGGATAGGTACAGAGCAAGATCGTTGTGCTGAGGTTTGTGGGAGGAGAAAGGAAGGGATGGATCTTCTTCTCAATTACCAACTCCATGATCACCATCGTTGGAGGAGGAGATGTATTTTGGAGTATGGCCTGGCCATTTTTGAGATTTGATTTGATGCCTTGTTGCATTGATAGGAAGAGCAAGTCTTCGGGGAGGATCTTTGGGAAGAGTAACTTCAGTATGGAATGACAAACGTTGAATAAGGCATTCAAATGGCAGTTTGATTTTCTTTCGAGTCACGATGCACTTCGAGATTGTGTGTGATAGTGTTTTGGAAGGTCAATCGAGTTTTTCAAATAAGTGCATAAAGAAATCTAGCCCTTGGAGAAGGTAGGGCAGTTATGAGAGACTCAGGAAAACGATTTGTACACATTATGGAGCAAATAACAAGTCTTTCTGTGGACAATTTGAGTGTTTGAACTGAACAGACTTTAGTAGTCACAGGTTTGTCCAATAAGAATGACGTATTTTGAACAGGGGAGGATGTATTAGAGGCATTGTAAGGATATGAGGGAGATTCAGCCCTGGGAATGGTTAGGGCATTAGAAATTAAATCACAAGATATTTTAATTCAGTGACCATGAATGAACATAGAAAAGTGAGAAGTGTTAGGAGCAATATTGTGAATGTTTGCATAAAATTTATGAACAAGATTATATATTATAAATGGTTTTTATCCCATTATGTAGACAAGTTGTTGTGTTATTTGGTTGTTCCCCTTACAGCTGTACGTAGGGGAGGTCGCATGTATTTTGTCTGAACGACTGTCCGATGAGGTTTTGTGCTGGTGAAATTGTTTGGTTTCGTATTTTAGGTTGGTCACACCTGAATTTTTGGAATTTATTGTTTATAATCGTAATTATTTGGGATTTTAAATTTTATAAATAATAATTAATTAGACCTGTTAATCTCCGGATTGTGACAATAATAAGACATTCTTTGCAATGTTTTATGAACATCATCTAATCAACTACTCTTCTAGATTATCCGTGATCAATGAGATATGAGGTCAACCTATTATGCTAGGTTCTAAGAGCTTCCTTAAGACCATACGATGTCTTTTTTTAAGTTTGTAGACATGATTGGGAAACTTAGGATCCACAAATTTTGTCAGTTGTTCTACATAAGCTTTCTCTTGAAGAACCTTATTTAGAAACACACTTTCACCTCCGTTTGGTATTAACTTAAACCTCATAGTGCTAGCAAATAAACTCAAGTCTAGAAACCGAGCAAAAGATCTCATCAAAGTCAATTCCTTCAACTTACATATATTCATTTGCTACAAGTTTAACTTTATTTTTAGTGATGTGCTGTTTTCGTCAGTTTTGTTTTTGAAAATCTATTAGTAACAATGGCATCTCCGTCTTTAGCTCTAGGGGCCAAATACCACACATCATTTCTAACTAAATGATTTAACTCCTTACATATGACATTTGCCAAACACTCTTTAAGAGCTTCATCAATCTTCCTAGGTTTAATTGGGATGATATAACTAGTGAAGGCCATTTGATTCAACACCCTATTTCTCAATCGCATGCCTTCGTCAAAATCACTAATGATAGAGTCATAGGATGATTTAGTTTAACTCTAGAGGATGGCTGTAGTTTAGAGTTACTTCTTGTGTCATTAGGACTCATGTTCTTACTACTCAGTTCCTCAATGTACATGTCATTAAAAATTTTCTCTAGAGTATTCTCCCCTATAATTTGAGTTCCTTCACCCACATCATCAATAACAATATTTATAGATTTCATAATTGTCATGGTTCCAATATTCTAAACTCAATGGGCTCGACTATTATGGGAGTAACCTACAAATATGCCCTCGTCACTTTTTGGATCAAATTTACTAAGATTTTCATGATCTCTCAAAATGTAACAGGTGTTTCCAAACACCCGAAAGTATTTAAAAGTAGGTTTCTTTCTTTCTGGAGTTCATAAGGAGTTTTGTTCATTTCGGGTCTAAGATATACTCGATTAATTATGAGATAATTAGTATTAATAGCTTCTCCCCAAAAGTCTATGGCTTTGTCCTTACTGTGCATCATAGTTTTAGCTATTTCTTGAGTATTTTTATTCTTTTTTTCAACAATCCCATTTTTTAAGGAGTCATGGGAGCAGAAAACTCGGTGTATCCCTTCATTATTGCAATAAGTTTCAATATCTATAGTGTCGAATTTTATCCCATAATCACTATGAATCCTAATTATTGAAGTTTCTTGTTCATTGGATGCTTCTTAAATAGGATTACAACAACAATAGAAGTGTCAAACTTTTCTCTTAACATTTCAACCCAAGCAAACCTAATGTAGTCAGCAACAACAACTAAGATGTACCTCTTTCCTTCTAACATTTGAATTTTGTACAGTCCCATTAGATCTATTTGGAGAAGTTCTAAAGGTTTCTTGGTGTTGATTTTTGTGACTTTCCTTCGATTTTGTTTTCTAACTTGACATGGTCCATGTACAACCTTTTCATTTTGCTCCAATTTAAGTTGGTCACTCACAATCTCTTTTTTAGAGTTTCTTGATAAGTTCCTATAAATTATATGTGCAAGGCATTGATGCCAAAGTTTAGAACTATCTATTTTACATTATGATTGATTATGCCAGTTTTGGGAAACATGCCATAAGAATTTTTAGAAGTTCTTTTTTTTTTTTTTTTTGATAAGTAAATTGTATTAAAATGAAAAAAAATTTACAAAGACCTATGTTCTAACACTAAATGTTAGACCAACTCGAGTGTAGAATATAGAGGTTAGGGTATCCCCCGAGCACACGATACAAAGATTAAACAAACCACACCCAAAGACACTACCCAATGGCCAAGATCAAATATGGGTAACAGAATCAACATGGTTTCAGATACGAATCACCGATGAATCAACATGGTCATGACAACACATGCTAGAGTCGCAGTCACATCAAACATGGTAATTGCAGTAGCCTCGGACATAATATCCTACACAGCACACACGAACGCACCAACCATGGCAACAACAATGACTATGGGCCTAACTACTACCACAGATGCACCAGAAGAGAACTCGGACATATCCACGCAGACATAGGCATAAATCTCAGCCCTCATGCACTACGCTCCGTCAGCTGCAACCGGTTTCCCAAGCTCCCAATTTTACGCCGACTTGCAGATTTTTAGAAGTTCTTGTTGTTCTAAAATCAAGTTTCTTTTTGAGTAAAAAATGTTGCATTTATTTTTAGAAAATCTTTCTTCATTTTTGTCACAAAATTGACTAATACTTAGAAGATTGGATTTAAGACCAACATTATATAAAACATCATGGAAAGTGGATAGGCCATTTTTTTCAACTATCCCGTTTTCGAGAATCGATGCTTTTGCACCATCACCAAATGTGATACAACCCATACAATTATCACTCAGAGAGGTAAATATAGGCTTGTCCCCGCACATGTGGTGGGAACATTATCAAGATACCACATGGAAGTGTCGTGAGTCTTTAAACCGATATGAGCTACATTACATGTCAATGTCCTATTAAGTTTTTAGATGGTTCTTTTATGAACTCATACTAGTTCTTTAGAATTAACTTTTTGGGTACGTAGGTAAATTTGTTTTCGAGCTTTTTGACATGATCATAGAGACCCTAAACATGATTGTTACTCTCATAAGTGTTGGTGGGATAACATCGAGGAAGAATATGCCCATTTTTTCAATAAGCATGGCATGTATGAACAAATTTAGTATATGTAATGCTCTTATGCTCAAACATCTATGAAGATGAGTTAGAGCTAATTCGGATGAAACCAACAAGTCGATTGATTCTAGGATTAGACATGTAAGGCACAAGAATTTCTAGTAAAATTCTGATTTAAGAGTCTTAGGGTCTTTATGACTCACTTGAGTTCTAGTGTTCTAATTTTTGTTAGTGGTGGTCTAAATGAAACAGTTGTAGGGTCTGTTGTGTTCCGATTGCTGTTTTTAATAAATCCCAGGTCTTGTTTATTTCTAGTTCCTTTGTCTAATTCCAATATATGGTTATGGTATTTAGTGCTTCTAATGAATCTGAGTAGTTGAGATTTGGTGGTTTCAAGTTCAGTATTTAAGGACCTCTTCTCTATGCAATCATTTGCTTTTCTCAAATTTGTGATCAAGCTACTACATTCTATAAACTTGATACTCATTGAGTTTCTAGTCATTAAAGAAAATATCAGTTGATATTATTTGTGTCAGGTGTATCGGTATTTGGGTCATCTGATATTGATATTTTTCGATATTGTGATAGTATTGCGATGTGTAATGCCTGATTTCTAATTATGAATTATGATATCATCAATTTATTTTTGGGTCAATTTAAAAATGATTGTACAAGGAAAATTTGAAGGAAAATCGATTTTAGGTTTCAAGCTTGCGCCTGATGGGTGCTTGATGTATGTTTATGCACGTTTCAGGTAGAATGTGTGCACGTGAGGAGCGCCTATAGGTTGCTCATGCATTTTTCGAGCAGTTTTTGGGAAGCTTGAGGCATGCCCCTACAACACTTGTACACTGTTTTGATAGATTGCTGACGCTCGAGTCGTGCCCAATGTTGCAATTGTGCACTCCTGAGGGTTTGAGTGGCGCCTGATATGTGCTTGGCCAGTGCTCGTTCTCTTATTTGTTTATAAAAGCAATGTATGCACTGTTTTCGATCAGATTTCGCTAGAAGGAGAGGAAAGGAGAGAGAGACAAACGAAAGAACAGAGAGGAGAAGAAAGTAGATTTAGAGGCTTTATTTTGTCAGATTAGTTAGACTAAAAGGTTAAAGGAAGTATTTCTAAGCTTGATATTTGGTCTCTGTCAAATTTTCTCTAGTTTTGTTTATGTTCTGGTATTTTACTATATATGCATGCTACTATTTGCTTTCTTTGATTATGTGTGCATGCATATAGATTTTTCCGGTTGTTTTGATAATTTTGTTTGGTTTTTTCGGAAGATTTAAAGATTTGTTCGTTATCACTTAATAAGTGAAAATTTTGAGATAGTATAATGGAAATATTTGTCAAGGAAATGTTGTGAAATCTTGCATTTCGACCTTGGATGTGATAGTTCATACATATGCTTCAGACTGGATTCTATTTTGTTGTTTGTTTCGATTTTTGCACTTCTCATATGGTGAAAAGTTTTATATTTGTACTTTTTTAGAGTAAAAGTTTTGTACTTTTCCTATAGAGAGGCAAAGTTTTGGGCATTTATTATAGAGTCCCTCGATTTGGTATTTTGTTGAGAACTATTATAAGTAATTAAGCGAAACAATATATTCGAACGTCATAATATATTCAGATAGACTTGAAGATTACATTAATCTTCCGCGGGTGGTAAAAGAATGTGGTATTTGACTCCATCTATAGGAAGGAATATATGGACGATCTGTCTATGGATCGAAATAGTAGTGATTTGGCCTAAGGATAACAGGAGTGTATGTAACTTTTTCTCAAAGTTAGTCTTTTGGTCATTGGTTCTTAAGTTTTAGTATGTTTTGGATTTTTAATATTTTTGCTAAATCTAATTTGATATTTAAAATGTTTGACTTTTGAGATTTGTAGGCTTTGACCGATATTTGGATTATCTAGATTTGGATTAGAAATTTGGACTTGAGCTTTTGGATTTGTGATATTGGATCTTTAGATAATTTTTTGTACATTTAGATTATTTGACATTCGTATATAGATTATAAATTTTGCATTCGAAATCATGTTTGGACACTTGCTAATTGTATGTTGATACAGTTGGATTTTTGACTTTTAGTGGATTTCCGTATGTGTTTTATTATTATTTTTCTTCGTTCTAATTATGGACTGCATATTTTACCATATATATACACACACACACACACCCCTATTTGTTGAGTTTTAGGCTTATGGTTTTTTTGTTTCTAACCCTTTTAGATTAAAGGGTTATGGATTGCTTGTAGGAAGTTTGGACGAGGATGTTCGGAAAATTTTATTCTTGTTGTGTTGGATTAATTCTTACACTTGGATATGTATTTATATTTCAGTTATTCGTGGATACGATATATATGCTGCAGACAGTGTGTTATATTATGATAGATATTTATTTTGGATTGCTTTAGTCTTGAGATTATGGTGTCGTATGATTTATGTAGGATCAGTGTGGCGATTTCATGGTGTCTGATTGTCATTTTTCCTAATGGTTTGTGTAGTAGGTGATTGTCAGTGTTGTGGAGTTTAGACAGATAGTTCAAAGTGGTCCTGTGCTCGTTGTTATAATTATTATTTGTGCTTTGATTTTTGTTCAGTTCGACCTTGTATTGGATGGGATATTTGGGGGAATTTTTTTTGTTCATATCAAAATAGTTCACAGATTTCATTATCATAATTATTTATTACCTACTTTTGGTTTAAAGTTGTGACAGGTAAGTCCTTGTTGGCCGATATTATGTATCCGTAGTGCTCGGTTTGTGTTAACAGGTTTGAGTAATTGGCGGATTTAATTTTACTTGATATGGCTGATTTTGACAAGTCTGTTTTATTTTGTATTCCTAGTTATAAGTCTTTTGAATTCCAAGGGAAATGTTGGGAAGGAATAATTAGGATTGATTTTTGCTCTGCATGTGATTCATTTGATTAAAGATGGATGCCAAATTTATTTGGCCTAAGTAGTCACCTTGGGAAGTCATAACGTGTTGATCGAAGAAATTCTTGTGGTGCGTAAATTTGAAGATGTTTTCCCAGAGTAGTTGCCTGGTTTGCCTTCAAATTGAGAAATTGAGTTTACCATTAATGTGATACTAGGATTTGCTCTAATTTGGAGAACTCCTTATAGAATGGACCCATTTAAATTAAAGGAGTTGATGCAGCAATTGTAGGAGTTATTAAAGAAAAGGTTTATTTGGCCAAGTGTATCCCCTTGCGGAGCACTGGTTTTCTTCATGAAGAAGGATGGATCTATGAGACTATGTACTGATTATTGAGAATTGAATATGATTACCCTTAAGAATAAGTATCCTCTATCGAGAATTGACGATTTGTTTGACTAATTGTAAGGAGCACAGGCTTTCTCCAAAATAGATTGGCATTCGGGATATCACTAGTTGAGGATCAAACATAGAGATGTACCTAAAACAGCATTTAGAATGAGGTACGACCATCATGAATTTTGGGTAATGTCTTTTGGGTTGACAAATGCGTAGGTAGTAATTATAGATCTTATAAATCGGGTTTTTCAACCTTATTTTGACTAATTCGTGGTGGTCTTTATCGATAATATTTTGATTTATTTGAAAAATTTGAGGAGTATGAAATTCATTTGAGGATTGCTCAGTAAACATTAAGAGAAAGGCGGTTATTTACCAAGTTGAAGAAGTGCGAGTTTTGGTTAGAAGTGGTTTCATTTTTGGAGTACATAATTTCCAAAGGAGGTGTATTAGTGAGTTGAAAGAAAATTGAGGCAGTAGCTAATTAGGAATTGCCAACTAATGTTACGAAAGTTCAAAGTTTTCTTGGCTTGGCTGGATATTATAGATATTTCATTGAGAATTTTTCAAAGATTGCGGTGCTGTTGACACATCTAATCTAGAAGCAAACACTTTTTCTTTAGGATAAGGATTGCGAGAGGAGTTTCCAAGAGTTAAAGGATAGACTAACTTTTACATCAATGTTGTCAATTTCGGATTGCTTGAGAGGTTTTGTAGTGTATTCTGATCCTTCAAAGAAATGTTTGGATTATGTTTTGATGCAACGTGAATGGGTTGTTGCTTACGGGTCAAGGTAGCTCCGAATCTATAAACCGAATTATCTCACACATGATTTGGAATTGGTGGTAGTAATATTTGCTTTGAAGATATGGAGTCATTATTTGTATAGGAAGAAGTTTGTTGTCTATTCGGATTATAAAAGCCTCAAATATTTATTCTCACAGGAGTTGAACATGAGACAATGCTGATAGATGGACATGTTGAAAAATTATAATTGTGAAATCAAATACTAGCTGAGAAAAGTGAATGTGGTTGTTGATGCATTGAGCCGAAAATCTTTGGGCATGATAGCTAATTTGATGATTAGGGAATGGGAGATGCAAGATGAGATGAAAAGTTGCAATATTTGGTTACACTCTTAAAGCTCGAAAATGATTGTCATATTTCCTGATTCAACCGGTAATTATGAAAAAAATTAGAGTCCCAAATGGATGACCTATAATTGATGGATATTGTTGTAAATTTGAACAACGAATCGCGGGTAAATTTTAACATTCGGGGGGGATGGAGTTCTATGATTTCGAGATCGAATTTGTGTGCCCAATACTGAGGATTTAAAGGAGAAGATTTTAAATGAAGCCCATAGAGCGAAATACACCATTCATTTCGGAGTAAACAAGATGTACTAGGGCATGAAGAAACTCATCTGGTAAAGAATTATGAGACAGGAGATTGCAGCTTATGTAGCAAGGTATATAGTGTGCTAACAATTTATGGCTGAGCATAGGAATCTCCAGGATTTTTGCGTCTTTTGCCATTCTAGTTGGAAGTGGGAATATATCATGGTGAATTTCGTTTTGAGTTTGCCTAGGATGGCAAGGAATTTTGATGTTATTTGGGTAATTGTGAATAGATTGACTAAATCAACTTATTGTATGTGAGAATGACATTTTCTAGGGATTGATTGGCACGGTTGTATATTAATGAGATTGTGAGGTTGTATGGTATTCCAATTTCGATTGTTTCCGATCATGATCCGATATTTGTGTCAAAATTTTGGGAAAGTTTGTATAAGGAGTTGGGTACCAATTTGAAATTAAGTAAAACGTTTCACCCCTAGACAGATTTTAATTGGAGAGAACCATTTAAATTTTGGAAGATATGTTGAGAGTGTCTGTTTTGGAGTTGAAAGAAAATTGGGATAATTATTTATCGCTTGTTGAATTCGCTTATAATAATAGCTATTATTTAAGTATCAGGATTGCTTCGTTTGAGGCATTGCATGGACAGAGATGTAGGTTTCCTATTAATTGGGAAGAGATTGGTAATAAAAAATTTTTGGGTCTCAATATCATTCAAGACTCATTTGATAAGATCAAAATTATTTTAGATCATCTAATAGTTGTCCAAAGTTATTATAAGAGTTATGCTGATCGCCGGGGGTTTGCTTTGAGTTTTGATATGGGTGATGATGTGTTCTAAAAAGTGTCTTCTGTGAAAAGGAGTTTCGAGGTCTGGGGTGAAGGGAAAGCTAAAGTCGAGGTTTATTCGGCAATTCGAAATTTTATAGTGGGTTAGATATGTGGTTTATAGATTAGACTTGCCTCTTAATTTAGTGGATTGTCATGATGTTTTCCATGTCATGATATTGAGAAAATACGTATTTGACCATTCTCACATTATTGAGCATGAACCGTTATAGATTGACAAGAATATGGCATACAGTGAGGTTCCAGTTCACATTTTGGAAAGAAATGATCGAGCTTTGCACACTAAGGTGACTCTATTGGTAAAAGTGTTGTGGAAAAATCATTCATTTGAGGAAATAATTTGGGAGTATGAAGATGAAATTCGGGAGAAATAACCCTACTTATTTGAATTTTAAGGTACATAAATTTTGAGAAAAAAATTTTATAAGTAGGGGAGAATTGTAACGTTCGGTTTCTAATTATAAATTCTGCTGTCATTAATTTATTTTTGGGTCAATTTGAAAATAATTGTGCAATAAAAATGTAAGGATCGCATCTAACTATACTAATATTTTTTCCAGTATGCAGCTACGCTGCAAATTAAATCCAACTGACTAGCATAAGCACAATTAATGGACCTAAATGGCAACTGAATAAATTCTGAAGGGTGACAAGATAGTTCGGCAGCCGAAATTGATCCGATTAGCAACTGAATTAAAATTTGGTTCATGAGCAAGGACTTGGGCAACAATGTGACTAAAATTCAGCAAAGGTGGCAGCCAAAATTCAGCAAGGGAGGAAACTTAAAATCTGATTTTCTACTGCATTATCACGGCAGCAGCTACAACACCAAAATTTGGGGATTTTCCAGCCATGGCACAACCTGGTTCAGCAGCTTCACACACCTAGAAAAAAAATTGGAGAATGAAGAAGCAGCTTATGGTTGCTTACTTCAGCAAGACTTCAGCCAACTCCAGCAGCTGAAGCAAACTCCATGGCAGCAGCAGCCTTCCCACGACAGCACCAGCACTCCACGGCATCAGCAACTCCAATTCCAGCAAGGAAGCAGCTCACTTCAGCAAGCATAAGCTGCTTGTGTCACCAAGTTTAGCCACCAATTAAAACCCTCCACTAGGCAAAACGTGAGGCTAACAAACCAGCAAAGTGAAGATTACTCAGCCTGCTAATCAAGGACACACGGCTGAGATTTAGGAAGGGAAATTAGGAGGTGCTGGCAGGACTGGTGACTCAGCACCTCAGCTCCAAAATTTTATAAGAGATGTGTGAGGAAGAGAGAAAGAAATAAGGAAAGAAAATCATGGGGGAAAGGAAGAGAAAACAGAGGAAAAACCAGAAAGAAACCGAGAGGGAAAGCAAGGGACAGAACTGAAACCAGTAGAAAGAAGGGAGTTTAGCTGAATATTTTGACAAGTGTACTCAAATTCCTTTCTTCAATTGTTGTTGTTTATTATCAATTCTTTAAGTATTATTGTACTAATCCTTAGTTTGTCTTATATTTTTGCTCATATCATCATTTTAACATGAGATATGCACGGTTGAAATCTGGAGATAAAAAGCAGTAGCAGAACAGCCTCTGTTATTTGGCTAAACTAGCGACCAAATGGTTTTCAAACCAGCTCAAATTTTGTGACCAACAAGCTAAGCTTCTTAGTGAAGCTGTGACCAATCGGCTCATGAAAATGAGCTGAACCGGTGACTGAACCAGGTCGTACATCAGCAACTGGACAAACCTCAGCAATTAGGCTGATATTTGAAATTTCAGCCTATGAACTGGGCCCCAAATTGGCTAAACCGGCTGCCATAGTAACTTAAGTACTTTGTGGTGATATTAAAGTGTCACCATGTAAAAATTGGCCGTGAACAGGTCACCAAGACAACAACAGAAACCGGCTGCATCAGGAAGTCTTGATGCAGAATCTCTGGTTACAAAATTGACTCAAACCAGCTGGAAAATTAGCTTGGACGAGCCATGAACCGGATCATTTCTTAAAAATTATTTTTTAACTGTAAGATGACTCCTTGAACCAGTCAAGATCCGGTCTTGAATTGGCCATAAAATCAATAATAATAGAACTGGTTTCCAAGCATCCATACTGATGCTAAACCTGGCAGGTTGGAAAGAATGGACCGAACCGGACCCAATTCGGCTGAACCGGTAGCCGGCCCAGCCCAAGTATAATATACTGAGGCTAATCTATCTACTAGTGAATCGGCCACCCAAAACTCCTTGGAAAAAGTACTGAACCGGGCTCTAGATGGTGCTGAAACCAGCCACTAGTTTTCCAGTGGGTGCTGGAGTTATGGCCACTGAACCGGTTCAATTCTGGTCCCAAACTAGATGAACCAGCACCCAAAATTTTACTAAGGTAATGTGAGGTAATGATAAAGTATTAATTGGAAAAAATAAGACCCAAACTGGGCCTCGAACCAGCTGGATGAACCGGCCAGCATGATTAATTTTCAGCTCACATGTAATGAACCAGTTCATCAAGCCAGTTTATAAATTATAAAAAAAATCAGAATGGACTGACTATTGAACCGACCGTTAAATCAGTCATGAACTGATAATCAAGTCTTTAAGAAATTGTACTAAAATTGATTGAAGAAATTAAACCGAGTTGGCTCCAACCCCACTACCGATTAGGCAACCGAATCAGCCGAATATATCACATATTAAATCTGAATTTTAACAGTAAACGTTTAAGGTTGAAGCTACAAAACCGAAAAAATGCATCAATTTTTGTTATGATTTACGGTTTATTTATAATTACCGCATTTTTGATATTATGGAAAGTTATATGGAAGCTTTGTAAGTTCCATTTGGATAAGTATTTTCTCCTGGAATAGAGAAAATTAAGAAAAAGTATTATGAATAAAGTAAAAGTTTCCATATGAAGTTTTGAAAATGGGTTAATAAACTGAACTAAGGAATTATTTTCAGCGGATGATATTTCCCGACATTACTTAGGATATTACAGTGGAAATTCGAGAATTGCCCCTCGACCGTGGGAAAACTTTTGGCAGCATAAGTTATGGCCCCATATATTGGGTTAAAAGTATGCCGCCCGCCTCTGGGTATTGAATAGGAGGGTTTGGTTTTAGATTGTGTGGAAGCATACATAATTCTTTCCTCGATTGACCGTTCCGTTAGTTGGTAAGGCTTACTAGCCTTAGTCCTTAAAGACAAATGATAATTAAGACTTAGAAAACAAAAGTTAAAAAAAGATAAGAGTTCATACTTGTCTTCTATGGTTTCTGTTCTTCTGATATCTGTATATGCCTACTTTAAGTATAAATATGCATGCCTTTGCTTATATATACTTTGTTAAGCATTTGACTCACTCTCTTGCTATTTTCTAACCCTTTAAATGATGATCAGGAGTTTTTACCTGATAAGTAGGAGTAAAGACTAGAGTGGTTTAGGCTTTTATGCTTAATGTATTTTGATGAAATGTAGTGAAAGGATGAGAACATGTAATTGATTTCGTAATGTAATGAACATGACTTTATGATTTCGCAAATTATTATTATGGTCATTAATTATGCTTCCGTAAATTTTACGGTAACGAATTTTGGTTCCTAATAAGCATCTCTGAAAAGTCCGACACTGTATTTTATGCGTATAGTGTTGGTGCCACTTATGAACGTGGCAAGAGTATGGATCCTGTGTATAAAAAGTATATATTACCTATACTTGTATATAATATAGCATAAGTATTCATGGATGTAAGATGTGGGAAGACGATATGTGACAAAAAATTTATAGAAAAATAGATTCTGGGGTTTAGTCATAGCGTCTGATGTGCATCTGATGTGCGCTCATGTGTATTTTAGGTAGAATGTTCACGCTTAAGGAACACTTGGAGTGCTCATGCGTGTATCAAGCAGTTTGTATGCTGCCTGAGGTGCACCCTTGCAGTACTCGTGCACAATTTTAGCAGATTGCTAATGCTCAAGTCACGTCTAATGTGGTGCTCGTGCGTGTTTAAGGGTTTGAGCAGCACCTGATGCTTGTCTGACCAACACTCATACGCCGATTTGTTTATAAAAGATGCGTGCATTGCTTTCGATTAGATTTCATAGGAAGGGGAGGAAATGAGAGAGAAAGAGAAGAGAAACAAGAGAGAAGAGGAGAAGAAAGTAGATTTAGAACCTTTATTTTGTTAGATCAATTAGATTAAAATGTTAAGACTAGTATCTTTAAACCCGATCTTTGATCTGTTTCAAATTTTCTCTAGTTTTGTTTATGTTTTGGTGTTTTGTTATACATGCATGCTATCTTTTGCTTCCCATCTTTGAGTATATGTATATATATGTAGCTTTTGCCAATTATGTTGAAGTTTTGTTTGGGTTTTTTTTTTTTGGAAGATTTGAAGATTTGTTTGTTATCACTTAATAAGTGAAAATTTTTAGATTTGAAAATTTGTTTGTTATTGCTATGCCTTTTGGATATAGACTTGTTATCTTGAGTCCTCTCATACTCTATTGTTTGGTTGTTTATATTTAATAATGTATTGTTGTGAGTTTGCAAGTATTATATTGTTTATTTGACTTATTGGGTATTCGACTTATTCTTTGTTATTTTGTTGAATTCTTCCAAAATAGTTATTGGTTTTTGGAGACTTAAAATTAGATTTGCGAGGATTTTTTAAAAAATAGCATGAAGTCTCCAATTGCTTTAGATATATTCTGTTTACATTATAGTGTGTCGTGAAACCGTTGTGGATGTGTATGATTCAGAATTTGAAGTATGATTATGTATTCTAGAAGTTGTAAACTATTTTTTTATTAATGAAATGAGATAAAATGTTTATCTATATTAAGGTTTTTGGGACATGATTTTCATGGATTTTCATATTACTATCTGGACTATTTGAGTTTTTATTTAGTTAGCGGGCTGGGTCATGGAAACAATTGGTTCTTCATCCTTGAAAAAATCAGATGCCCAACACTCCTTTATGTGGGGAGTGGCTAAAGGCCAATTGCAACCTCCAGTCAAGGTGGTTTTCCTTTTAAAGTAGTGGCAAGAAAAAAAGTATCCTACTTGAGCGCCAAACTGACAGTTATTCTGTGGTTTCGTTCTACAAGCTGATCACTTTAGCTCCCATCACACATGACACCTGCAGTTTGACTTTGAAAGTGTTACACCCTTCATTAGCATAAGCGCTAAGCTCACATGACACTTGAGGTGTCACAACCTCGGACCAAAAGTAGGTAATTAATAATATTAATTAAATCAGAATAATTATTTCCTAATTTATAAAAGAAATAAACCCAAATTACAAATACCCAAAATTGGGTTGAACCCGGCAAAATCAAACCATTGATAATCATCATGATGTATAATAATGAACACAGAACCAAACCAAACTATTTATTTAGTCCCTGAAGCATTAGCAATAGCCTGCCTAACTCGAACCCGCAAGGAAAACGATAGTCTAACACTATACAATCACAACATCAAATATATACGAATCTAAACAATACCATAGTTCAATATAAAACAGTCCGGAACACAATCTTGAAATAATATAGACTGCTATCAATAATATATACATCACTCTTCGAATATATGAAATCTAAATACAAATCGAAATATATCGAAATATAACAAAATCATTCTTGTCCAAGTTTCCTATAAGTAATCCATATCACTCTAATTTTAAAGAGTTAGAAATAATATAAAATTATAAATTGAAATCTCAGTAAATATAGGCATATATATAATAACAAAATACGTGTCCATCAAAACAGAATACAGGAATGAGACAAAATAAAACACGTGCAAAAAATTCCAATATTTCAAATGATCCAAAAGTTAAATGTCCAATGCCAACAATCTGTATGCAATTTCGTATAAAAAATTCATAATCTATGTACAAATACTAAAATTGTCTAAAGTATGAAATCATCCAAAAGGGTTCTCAAGTCCAAATCAAAAATTGGATAAATCTGAGCATTGATTGAAGCCTATAAATATGCAAATCACACATCTGAAATATCAAATCCGCGTAGGTAAAATATCAAAAATCCAAAATATGCTAAAATCTGAGAACTAATGATTAAAAGATTGACTTTGAGGAAAAGTTATGCGTACTCTCGATAACCTTAGGCTGAATCACTGCTTTTTAGATCTGTAAGTGAGTTGTCTACATATTATTTCCTATAAAGGGAGTCAAACGGCACTTTCTTTTGCCACCTATGGATAATAGGTGCAGTTCTCAAGTTTGTTTGATATATATTATGATGTCCAAATATGTTATTCAATTCAATTTCTTACAATAGTTCTCAAAATAAGCCAAATCGGGGGACTCTATAACAAAATTCTCAAAACTTTTCATCTTTGTAAGTACGAAATTTTCACTATGGAGAAGTACAAATATAAAACTTTACATTCAATGGAAAAACGCAAATGTCAAAATGAATAACAAAATAGAATTCAGTCCAAAGCACATGTGTGAATTACCATATGTAAGGCCTAAATGTACAAGTTTATGGCTTTTCCTTTGCAAACATTTCCATATATGCGCATAATACTTCAATTATTCGTGTATTTCACACAAAGTTGACAAAATCCTCAAATATTTAGTAAAACTCAAACAAAATTTTAGAACGTTTAGTGAAAGTTACATACATGCAACAATTTTCGAAGTTGAGAGGTAAAAGGTTAAATGCATGCATCTCAAAACAAATAATGTTGATAAAATCAAAGGATTCGTAAATTGACCAAAGAAACGAGTATAGAATACTCGCTTTAACTTTGTGATTTGATTGATTTGACAAAAAGTTTCAAAATGTACTTCATTCTCTTCCTCTCTATTCTTCCTCTTCTCTTTCTCTCTCCTCTCCTTTTCTTTCCTATGAAATGGCTGAAAATAGTGCACGTAGACCTTATATAAACGAATCGGTGCACGAGCTTTGGTTAAGTACTTGTGAGCCCTGCATTAGGCATGGCTCAAGCCCCAACAATCTGCTCAAATTGCTCATTAGCGTTGTAGGGGCGTACATCAGGCGCCACACAATTTGCCTGAAACATGTATGAGCACTTTAAAGGCGTTCTTTTAGTGCACGCATTTTGCCTAAAATGGGCATGAGCATGGATCAGGTGTCAAACCTAATCTTAGAACCAACTTTTTCTTCAATTTTCACCATACAATTATTTTCAAAATGACCCAAAATCAATCCAATGGCATCATAATTTATAAATAGAAACTGGACATTACATGCGGTTTGGCTCTAGAAGGGATAAGTACTTCATTTGCATAAACTCCCTAGCTCACGGGCCACATATGGTTTGATTCTGGAAATTAAATACCCTTCTATAGCATAAGCGCCCAACTCTTGTGCCACCTATGGTTTGGTCCTGTAAATGAAATAGCCTGTGGCATAAGTGCTCAGCTCATATGCCAACTACGTTTTGGCTTTGAAAATGAAATAGCCTCCCGTAGCATTAGAAGCCCAGCTCGTAACTCACCTGCAGTTTGTATGTGGAATATATATGTGCTCTGCAGCATGAGTATTCCACTTGAGTGATACCTACAGCTCATGACTTAACTTCTAATTGAGTATATTTGCTTAAGATTTTCCTAAAGCATCACTTTGAAATGTTGGAAAACATATACCCCATATTTGGTTGGAGGGAATTAGGTGGGAATAGAATTTCTATTTCTTGAAAATAGATATTCCTCCGTTTGGTTACAAATTTAATTGGGAATACATATTCTCGAGGGATATTTATTTCCACATTTGTGGGAATAGTTATTCCTTCTATTTATTATTATT
>JAODPA010064293.1:24681-52105 GCA_025585075.1 Nepenthes mirabilis | reverse complement strand
ATTATTATTATCACTATTCCTACATTATTCCTTATACTATTCTGTAAACCAAATAATGGAATACCAATTCCCACTTTATTCCATTCCAACAACCAAATATGAGAATAACAATTCCAACTCTATTCTCATCCTATTTCATTCCCTGGAATAACTATTCTATTGTCACATTATTCCATTCCAATAACCAAACGTACCGATAGTGTCACAGAATATGCCAATCAATGAAAATCCAACGCTATGCACGGTAGCATTACAATCCTACCACCAGAACTTTGAAGGTCTAGCACTCTGTTTATATATTTTTCAAGCGACAGGGACTATTATTTAGATGCCAAAACTAACAAGTAGCTCTGACTTTAAATGCATATGCAGAGATAGTAAAACCTGGTTTCAAAAAGCAAAAAGCTTTATTCTGGAAAGAAATTACTCAGTATTTTACGAAGAAAATGAGAGATTGAGGTTAGATCTGATTGTTGTTTCCAAGTCTCATCATTCCCCTTCTATTTTCTGATTAATGATGAGGGAGTTTGACCAACCTACAAACACAAATGTTCGACATTTCATAAGCTTGAAAACACCATCTCTTTGTTAAACAAATTATTCAGTGTAGAAAATAATAACACCTTCTTCTATGCCCGCAAATTGACCATCCTCCCAAGTCCCAGCTATCACTATGACACTAACAACAATATGGACATGGTCTCATACTATTATCCTTTCACCGGCACATAAGACATGCTGCCTTCATAAACTGACCCCTAGACTTTTTTGGGTATACCTCTTTACCTATTCTCTCCATGACTATTTTGAACGTCTTATTTGCTAAGGGAAAAAAACCTTCTAGTGTATAATGTTATGAATTAATTATTTTCTCCTCAAAATGTCGGATTGAAGATGTCATATGAGTTACCGAAGGACAAAGTGGAATGATTAATTTAGCATTGGCTACAAAATGAACATTTGATTTTGTACGAACACCAAAAAAGAAAAAAAAAAAGGCATTCAGAATGTGATGTAGGGAGCATTAGCGTGGTATCTTATTTAGTCTGCTCATCGAGTCCATAAAATATTGAAGGCATGCATATGTCAAGACAACATCCCTGGGGTTAGCATGATAAAAGACTAAAGTATAATTGAATCAACAATCAAATCATAATTTAAAAATGGAATGAGAATAGGGCAAGGTGGTAAATGGAAAAGAACTACAAATCACATTATGTGTGAAACATTAAAACATGTAGGTGGTTTAGTGTTATAAAACACTAAACTGATATTTGTTTTTATGTTGAATCACTATCCTTATTTTGCAAACTAGTTTACTTGTCAATGACAACATCTTTATTCTATGTTTTGGCCTAGAGGAGCCGTAATTTGCCATCCTCATTGTAAATGGCTCGTTTGATCCCTTTTTTTTTTTTTTTTTTTTTGGGGAATTGTGGAATTATAGTGATTTGGAATGCAGTGTTAGGTCTCACCTAAATGTATAATAAAGTTATAGTGACTTATAACTCCATTTGCATTATGCTGTATACATAGCATCTTGATTGTTGGTCGATTGAGAAAAGGAAAAAAATCCAAGAGAATATCAGTTGTTAATTCCATGGCTAAAAAAGTACACCCCTAGCAGTGTCCATCCTAACCAACATCTTTATTGGTGGCTGATTGAGAAGGGAAAAAAAAATCCAAGAAGAGCATGTTAGTTGTTAATTCCATGGTGAATATTTTGTGCGTACATGCTAAAGAAGCACACCCTTAGAATAGTGTCCGTGTGAACCAACATCTTGATTGTTTCCATTCCCATTCAACATGTTGTAGCCATTCATATTCTACATAACCTTTCTTTTCCTTTACCTGAAGGGTCCAATCGGACAAATTGCGTTTGCACGACAAGTTAATGCACAATGCGGATGAACTGCTTTTCTAGAACAGGACAATGCACAAATTGCCATAAAATAATTGAATTTGTCTGTTGCATATTAGCATTAGCTTCTTCACTTGAAAAGTGGCTAGCGCTACATGTCCTTTCCTTTCTGCCTCATCCTTTGCAAGAAATGCATATGTATTCTCTTTTCTACCTCATTTCACTCATTCCTTTCAACCTTAACGTTTTCCCTAGTCCTAGGATCATTCTTTTTTTTTAAAAAAAAGAAGTTTTTTTAGAAACTGCAATTAAAACTACCACATTAGATTTTTTAAATAACCTGCATTATCAAATTAATGCATCTGTTTCTTTTTATTTTTCTTTTTTCTTTTGGTATATTTCACTAATTTAATGTGCTAATAAAGGATGTAGACCAATATGTTCCTTCACTTTTGAAGGTGATAACTCATAATGGTATGGGAAAAATATGCTATATGAGGATCAACTTTACTGGGATTTACTGTCATTAGTGACTAAAACTAATTTTGTTGTGGCTAAAGACAAGTAAATGCAATATACATTTAAGCTTAAAAGATGGGATATCTACCTTAACCTATATTTGGAAAGGGCTACTGATGTGGACATCATAGAGATTCCATGTTTTGTCACATCTTAGAGGTTTGTTTATATGTTTTATCAAATCTTAGAAATTCTTAAAATTTTATAATTTTGGTAATTTTTAGAATACTTAAGAAATATATATTTTTTTATTTTTACTTTTTTCTTATTTTATGCCATTGTTAGTTTGAAAATTGTGTTTGTTTTCTAATTTACCTTGCAGCAAGTATGTAAGGGTCCTAATTTTATTGTTTTAGTAGTCATTGATAATATTAATCATTATTGAGAGATTGTACTTTTCCTTCCTTCTCCCTAATAATTTATTCTTCTCCCATTTCAATATTCTCTTCTTTGCTTCTCTCCTTCCTCCTTGCTCTTATTCTTCCCTTACCTATTTCCCCTTCCCTGCATCAACTACTATTCATCGACTGTCTGAACTTTCACATTCGTTGGTAGTAATTCGGAAGTTTGACATTGTTGATGTGGAAATGTGAGTCAATAGTCAGAAGATTATTGTTCATGTCCATGAGTCTTTGCAAGTGTACTAGTCATGTTCTGTCTGCAATGGATTTTAGATTTTCTGTTTTCCCTGGTCTCTACATTTTCAGTTTTTTCTTTGCTTTTAACCTATTCAACAATTTGAAAGGTCTATCTGTTATTTCTGTCATTTACAAACTGAATTTGAATTCAATTGAAACAGCTTGTTGATGTAATCCTTATGATTTAAGGTACTTCATACTCATCATAATTATTTTTGGTTTCATGTGCAGGGTCCATTTTCAGCAAGGCATTCCCCTCGCGGCATATTTTGTAGTCGCACACTAAATCTTCGATCAATTAGCACAATTGGATATGACATGGATTATACTTTGATGCATTACAATGTCATGGTAAGCTAGATTTCAATTCAATTAGTTTGTGGGGATCTGGGGAGGGGTGATTTGCACACAATGGTGAGGTTGCTCGATTGTAGGTTGAAGGGCAAGGTGCAAAGCACAGAAACAACTTAAAGCTACTGACATCTAACCCTTCCCAGACCACCCCACAATATGGTAGTTTCATTCATCGGACTGCCCTTTATTAGTTTGCAAATCTATTTTATGGTGGCATGTCACATACATCTAATTAGCTGTCATGACCATTGGTTAAGTTGTTGATTCCTAATTATTGTCCAGCTCTTTCTTGGCTGCCTAATTATTGTCCAGCTCTTTTTTGGCTAACTCCATTGTGTTTGTTCTTTGGTTGATATAGGTCTATGAGATGTATGTTGGGAAGTATGTAACTAGTTGATTTTGTATAATGTGCTTTTAACTAATTGGAAGAACAAAAGTTTGCATTGGAGGGAAATGTGAAAAATTTAAAGGTAGTCTGAAGCCACATTTCTATTAAGGTGTTCAAAATATATAAAGAGTGGTGGATATAAATTGATTAAGCAGTATGTTATTGCTTTGATGTTGAAAAGGATACATGAGGGTGAAAATTGCCATGTGAAGTTGTATTTGCAATCAGATTCATCATGAAAATGCATTATGTTATCAATGGAAGAGGTCAAGGGGAAGATAGATTACTTTTTCACGGAAGTCATTAAGCTATGCAAGTGTTTGCCAATGAGCTTAGTACTCGATGGAGATTATTAAATTATTTGTAGTAGTACTTTGGTAAAAGAAGATTGCAATACCAAAAGTATGTGGATGGTGAAAGGCTATGAACTTGAATCCACTTCCACCTTTAAATGTTAAGTTGCTTGAGAAAAATGAAACGCCATGGTTGCTCTTTTGTTCAATTGAACCAGAAGATGACTAATAAATGAGTATGCTATCATGCACTTTTGTATATAACTAGAATAAACACGAGGCTCTGCTAATTGTTAGGAATCAAATTCAGCGATTTTTGAAGCTTTAAAAGAAACTATTTGAAGGACAATCAGGCTTTGGAAGGCAGGCTTTCAAAATTAGTTTGGTCTGTCTCATAGTATTCATGGCATCACTACAAGTTTCTTTTTGGTGAAGCATGAAATTGGAAGTGGATCCAAAATTTTCATTTTGGAATAGTTATGGAATAGAATAATTAATTTCTTCCTAATATTTCCTGATTCTGTCCTCTTTCCAGCATGCTCATTTCTTGTTTCGTCATTCAAAGTGGAGATTTTTGGTTTCACAGAACTCCATTTTGGGGGAAATGAATTGAGTGGTTTTCCCAATGTACAGAACTTCCATTTTATGAGAAATATAAATCAGAGGGAAAAGAATATTATTTTGTTGCTCTGCATTTTTCTTGGGATGTGTAGCCTTGAGGTCGGTAACAGAGGGATTTTCAGCATTGGTGCTGTCTCTTTTTACTGTCAATGAATGCTAATGAATATTGTTCATGTCATTAATTGAGTTCCTTTTCTGTAGCCTCAACTTTTCTGAATAGTGACTTCTCTCTAATCTTAAGGCTTCTGTTTCATCTGTGGTCCTTAAGATTAACATCTAGTCACCAACAATCTATTATAGGGCAATTGGCAAATGAGGAGGCCTAATAAGGAATTATCCTGATGATTGTGTTATATGCTTGTAATATAGTGAAACTCAATACCATGTATAGTTGTAGGAAATATTTTTCTATTTTCCATTTCCAGTATATATTTCTAATCCTAGCTTCCTTTTCCCCATAAAATGGAAAATGAGTTCATTCATATTAGTGAGAAGCTCTTTTTGATTCGGATAATTGCAATATGTGTGCAGCCTTTAATTGTTTGCTACACATCGAGTGGGGAACTGGAAAACATATTTGAAAGGATAATAGCCTATTTAGATGTGGAAAATTGGGTTTTTTTTTTTTCTTTTTTATGAAGAGTTCTTTTTGGAGTAGGAAAATTGAAATTGATGTTCATAAGTAAAAAGTTCTATAATAGAAACAGTTAATTGGATATTACAGATTTTAGCATTGTATTGAAGTTCATATGAAAGTCGGAATCATTTCCAATGGTTTTCTGGTTTACAGGCTCTGCTCATATCTTTTTAAATCTCCCTTCAAGTCTATCTCTCTCTGTGTATCACTTGAGTTAGCTTCCCTTTTCAAGTATATAGATTGAGCTGTATTCACTGTTTTTTTCTTTAGGCATTGCTCTGACACTCTGTCCCTAACTATGCTTTCCTGCTTTTGTTTAATTATGTTAATTTTCAGCACATCTGTCCCTTCCCTCCCCCTCCACCTCTATTCTCTTTGCGGTCATTGGATAGCAAGGTTTCATACCGTCTTTTTCTCTCAGAATTGATTTCATGCTATCTCTCCATCACTGCCTATCTGCTTTCAAATTTTCCCCTTCTTTTTGCATATTTGAGTGTTCTGGTTGGTGTTTCTGAAAATCTGGGTCTTTGCATTAATATTTGGGCATTTTGTTTAGGGGGATGGGGTCATAGCTAGGAGGATGGTATATGATTGCTTGACAGGAAATGGTGGGTTTAAATGGAGCCAGTGCAGGGCTTACTATTCCCACTATTTTGACCCCTCTTCTTAACTTCCCCCTTGTGCTTTTTTGCCATGTTCTTTGCAATAATGTCTTTGTTGGAAACAAAAGAGAACTGGAGAAAATATATTCGTTGCTACATAAATTGTTCAAGTCATTAATGGAGAAGTTTGAGTGCTAGAATGTGATTGCTGAAATGATCTGAATTGATGTAATGATGTTAATAACAGAGATAGCATATGCCATTATGTGGTTGCTTTTACAATGGGGGTATATTGGAGTTACCTTGTAGAGTAGATTCAAGGAGTTTCTAAGAGTAGTTGAACTAATTAATACAGCTCATAATATTAAACCGAGGTTGAGAAATACTATGGAACTGTTCTGGTGTCATTTATCTGCTGCATGGAATCATTCTTGTCAATTTTTGCAGAAGTATATGACTTTTGTTGGATTGAGAGTCCTCGGCAAAAAATTAATTAAGATGGCTTCAGACCTTAATTTTTGAAGGATGGAATTATTATTATTTTTTTGTATAAAAAAATCCTCTTTCTGATTCTGTTTCTTTTTGTAAATTTTCCTTGTAATTTGGTTTTGTGTTTGATTTTCAGTTTGTACACTGTCCTATACTAGGGAAACACATCTTGGTTTTATCCATTACCTAATAGAAAGGCACTCATAACTTGGCAGTGGTATCTTAGATCTGCAATTTGCTATTTTTATGTTAGAATCGATGAACCTACAAAATTGTTTTCACATTTGTCTAGGCTTGGGAAGGGAGAGCTTACGACTATTGCATGGAGAACCTAAGGAATGTAGGCTTTCCTGTTGATGGGCTTGCCTTTGACCCAGATTTGGTGTGCCCTTCTATCTCTTGTCTAACTGAAAATTTTCTACTTTCATTGTGTATGTGAAAATTCTCTATTTGCATTTATGCTTCTTGTGTTCTAATTAGATTCTCTTTCCTTATTTTGCTAAGGTTATTAGAGGCCTTGTCATAGACAAAGAGAAAGGCAACCTAGTTAAGGCTGATCGGTTTGGTTATGTGAAGAGGGCAATGCATGGCACGACAATGTTATCTACGAGAGCTGTAAGGTGTTGATTGAATCTTATTGTTGATATTATTCATGTTGAGTTTAGAAAGTAAGAAAATTTTTGAACTTTTGCATTTGTATGACGATAGCATGGCAATGCTTCATTTTGTATGTTTAGAATATTATTCCGGGGATTATTGTTGATTTTATCGAAATGTCTAAGATTTTTTTCTCTCTATCAATTTCACATATAGGTGTCCCATTTGATTTTCATTGAAAAGTTTCGTACCTCCTTCGTTTTATTTGAAAGTGTCAATCTCATTTTTTCATTCAATGTCAGCAAGATGACTTTACTGAATCCAACCCTTCCACCCAAAAAAAAAGAAAGGTCGCCTAGATGGCTTAGATCTTTGCTTTTTGTTTCTCTTGCTCAAGTAATTTTATGTCATTGTCTTTTCTTAGTTCTTAGCTGATTATAAACTTCTTCCTGTGATTTGTGTTTACATTAGCCCATATTTTTTTTTGTCTTGTTTCCTCTTTTTTAACTTGTTGATGGGGTTAGGGAAACCGTGATAAGTGAATTTTTGCGACAAATTAAAGGAGAAGATACAAGGAAACCTACGAAGAACGTCTTCTTTGTAGGAAAGGATGTACATTCCACATGAAAGAAATGTAGAAGGAACATCTTTGATTTTGCTGAGGGTTATGACCCTATGGTAGCTAACAAACATTATTCAAGATGGGGTGACCATTTGATCCATATAAGAGCAACTTATTGAAAACTGAAGTCGTCCACTATACCAGAGGAAAAAAACACTTTAAACTATAAGGATAATGCCATTCACATGGAAAGTTTAAACCCATTGCTCTACTTATTGGTTTTAGTGCATCTTAAGAAATTGATGAGAGACAAGAAATGTACAATCGCCTAAGAACCAAATGGTAGAAATTAGCATGAGAAGAAAAGTCAACTGAGATAGAAGATTATAGATGACCAATATAGGTTATTGAAGAGAGTACTGGCAAGATGTGAATGTTGTCACTAATTATATTGGAACTGGAATAGCCATTGAAAATGATGGTGATCGGTAAGGTTAATTGTGTCACAGTGGATGCTTGGAAATGTATGGGGGAGGGATGAGTATTGCATGATTCATGCTATTTGTAGATGATATAGTAGTAATGGAAGAAACATGAGAATATGTTAATGCTACAATGGATGTCTAGAAAGCAATTTAGAAGAGAAATATTTGTGAATTTTTAGAACAAACATCGAGCACATGGATTGCAAGTTTGCTTAATTTGATCAATAGAAGATGGGAAGTTGAGTAAAGGAGTGGAACACATGCCAACTTGTGACTATTTCAAATCTCTTGCTTAGTGGTGCAGGAATACACATGGTGATTTGACAAGGATATTACTCAAAATGGAAGCAGGGTGTATAAATTTTAAAAGCGCCACTAATCCTGTATGATTGGAAAATAACTACTCAAACTTAAAAGGCATATACTTATGGTTGCTATTATGCAAGCCATGTTGTACAGAATGGGGGGTGTTAGGCTGTCAAATACTATCATGTCCCTAAAAGAATGGTAGTAGTGGTGGAGAAGGTGAAGATGTTAAATGGAAACGTGGCCTACTATGAGTATGGATCATAACAATGTTTTATGGGGTAATGTTGGAGTAAGATCAATGGATGACATGATCAAAGAGATTCCAAAACTATGGCAGTGGCAGTATGAAGATTTTAGATGGATGTGTGGCTGTACAAGGAGGAATAGAAAAGGTGAAGTATTTCCATTGGAAGACAGAATGCAAAAGAAACATTTGAGATAGTTTAGTCATGTCAAGGAAAGACCATCTAGACTTGTAAGGAGACTTATGAGGGTGAATGGTTGGTTGTAAAAGGGGAAGAGGTGGACCAAGGAAAGTGAGAAGAAAACCTTGTAACGCGATCTTTCATATTTGAAGCTAGCAAAAGATATGATCTATGGTAGAGCTAAATGGAAGCAAAATCCATGGAGCTCAAGCTGTGAGAGGATGCGAGTGGTTCATTATAAAAGGGTAAAGGCATGTAGAGGAAAAGTTTGAAGAAATTCTTAAAGCACAGATCTTCTATAGTTAGATGTCACAAGGAATGCAACCAATGACAGATGAACAAGGACAAAGAATCTCTGTAGCTAATGTCATTAGTAGGAAAGGCCTTAGTTTGGTTCGAGAGATATTGAGAGAGAAAAAATTCAGTATCTTCATCTCTCAACTGTATTCAGCATTTGTTCCATTGTTTACGTGTTTCACAACACTTCTATTTTGATTTGCTTATTGACATCCTCATTCTATCACTAGCTCTCTCTACTACTTCCGCCTTTGTTGTAAATTGTACTATAATTCCATTGCCTATATGCTTGTTCTTCATTGTCTTATACTGTCTACAGCCCTCAATCATTTTAATGTATGTGTTTTCTCCCTTATAAATTACACTATCTTATTCTTTCACGATTAGCTATTTTGTAATTTCTCTTCCATCTTTTAATGCATATATCTAATGTTAGAAGCTTGCACGTTTTGTTTGAATTTTTCTTGGAAGTTGGAATACTTTAACATATGTTGCGACATAATCTATTTATTTTCCTTGCAAGGAAAAATGTGTTTGACTTTTATTTGATCCACTTTTAAAGGATATTACTAGTTCTGTCTCAGATTGAGTGTCTCACTTTAGTGCCCCTTTTTCTAAATTGCTGTTAAATCTACCTTTCCCTTTTTACACTCCAGTAACTATTACCTTTTTGTATTTGAAAGAAAACAAAAATAGTCGCTGGCCCACTTTTTGGATTTTTTCACTCCAACTTTTCAATTGCATTTTCATCCTGGGAAGGAGTACACGTTACTCTATTTTCTCAATGAGTTTACTATTTCATGATCATGAGATGAAGTAAGCTCTAAAATATGTTATAGGATTCAGCGTCACCTCCATTCATATGAAATGTGGTATACATTTCGTACTATTTTTGCCTTTTTTTGGCCATCATATTCCCTATTTCAGTAAGCGCAAGATATTCTCATCTTTGGATGTCCCTTGCATAACATTATCCATACCTGAAGAAGATATAACATAGAGATTAGCTAAGCTTATTTTTGTGGTCTATGCAGTAGAGGCAAAATAGAAGTTCAGATATGTTTCATGGACAAGGAGGCCAAATGGTTGATTAGTTTGTTTAACAAATTATATAATAGAGAAGAACCCCAAGTACCATCATGTCAAAAATAAATCAGATATAAAATTGTTCTAGCTATGTGGAATTATACTAGAGTTGTATTATCGAATAACAAGTAAGAAAATAAACAAGGCTGTAAGAAATTTGTTTGGTTTCTACCAAGGAGATGCATGACCCATTTGTATCTAAGTAGATTAGTGGGCGAGTTTATTGTAAGCAAAGTTTAAAGGGTGTTATGACACAAGAAGGCATGTCATAGTATGTAGATGCTAGACCTGATCAAAACCAAGTCGCCCGATCAACTTGGCCTAATTGGTTCAAAATTTTAAAGGGCATGGTCAATTCATATGAGTGTAATAAACAGATACAGTCAATAATTAGGTCTAATTAAATTTTCCGAGCCAGGGATGATCATGGGTGTAAAAGGCCTAAACTGGCCTGCATTTTTCTATTATTTATAAATATGAATTTAATTTTTTAGATAAATACTATGTTTTGAATGTAAAATAGTAGAGAGAGAGTAGAGAGAGAGTGTGTGTGTGTGCATGTGTGAATGTGCGGGGAAGGAGGTATATTTATAGTTTTTTTTTTTAATTTTTTACTAATAAATGGTTGTACCCTATTACTTGACTATTGAACTTCAATAGTATGATCATTTATTGTATAAAAAGAATTTCGGGCCCGTGGGCTAGCCAATCCTTGTCCTGGCATGATTTGAGGTGTTGGGACAGACCGTGCCATGTCACTAGTGTTGTGGCACATTTACCATCTCTATCTTAATTGATGAATAGGCTGAAAATAAGAGAGGCGGCCAAAATGCAGGAAAGAGAGGGGCGTGCCTCATTAGTGTTTAGGAGGAAAAAATAGCATTTTCCTAGGGTTTTTGGCCAAACAATGTTTTTACACTCTTATTTAATTAATTTTCTATTTTAAATCACATAAAAATACATCTAGCATAATCACAATAAGTTCTAATTAATAAGCATATCACCGAAAATCAGGTTTACTGCTACTAAAGAAATTATCAAAATTTCCTCTGATCAACATCTCAATTCAAACCATACAAGCGCATCAAAAAGTTACTTTTAGCCTGAATACAAAGTATCGACTCTAAAAGATATCTTTTGCACATTAATTTCCTTAATTAGTAACCTCTACTAACTATATGTCCAATTGGCCCAAAAATGAAATACCAGGTACTATGAGTGCATAGGTGATAGGATTTATGATGATAAAATATGATTATTATTCTTGTCAAGGTTTAAGTAATATACCTAGAGGTCTTAGTGGTAATCATATGATTTTATTTTGTTTTGTCCATCCTAATGGTTACCCTTTTTTAATCCTCTTGCTTGTGTTCCCTGATGTTTTATAAGTTTTTAGTTTGAAACATGAAGCAAAAGGCAATTGATTTGATGGAGAGAAGATTATTGCCTAAATAGAAGACAAGTTCTACTAGCAACTTTAAGGCCCTATTCTCTTTTCTTCAGATCAAATAATCATTGATATCAAATAGTTTGCATTTTGAGAGAAAAAAAATAATCTTCCAAAGTACTTGGAAATCCGAAATATGCTGAATGTTTAATTTTAGCTCAAATTCATCATTAGATTTTTGTAGGAAAGTCTTATTCTAATGGTTCTTGCTTTCTCCATTGCAAAAACACTCTAGTTTCAAATGTATACGGGATGGTTCAAGTGAGAAAGGCCACTTTGGTTAGATGGTGAAAAGAAGCATTTTGGATTTGGAACATTGATACAATTTTAATGGTCTAGATTGTGTATCCAATTAAGCAGTTGGTGTGAAACTTCCCACACCATTTCCGCCCCCATCTCTCATCATTTTCCTTCCTTGTTGATCTGGCTTCTACACCTGCACTGGCAGTGACTACCACTTTAACTTCATTGTTGAATTTCCACATCTAGCCATAACTGATTTGGACACGACCAACAACTCCACCTGCTCTGCCCTTCCTCTTCAGTATTCTCTCGCTCCTTAACTCTCTCTCTTTCTCTCACATTGTATCCTTCACAACCAGCAAGACCAAAATGATAAATGCAGATAAAAATGAGCTAGTGTGGCATCAAAGTTCAAAAGCTTTGCTGAAGCCTCACCAGGAAAACAGGAGGGGGAAAGATGGTTCAAAATAGGGAAGATATGGCCATGCTGGCATTGTCCTGACCATGCCATCTAGGCTTGCTATACTTGTGTTGTCAGGGCTTGGGGCGACTTCTATAGAGACAAAATGTGATTGGATAGTTTTGATGCTATCAGGCATGTTAAGTTTGATTTTGGGATGCCATTGCATGGCATATCCTTGACGCTTGAGAGGCAAAATGTACTCATAGACAACATGTTGATTTTAGTCTTTGTTAAACCTGATTGTCAGTGACTAGCTGGATGTAGCTGAGCATGGGTAACAGAGATTTTATGTTGAAGAGATGGATCAACAATACTGCTTCGCTTTGCCATGTTGGGTGCACTTCAACAAGGTCCCTAGATGTGCTTTTTTGTAAAGTTGTTGCAATGAATGGTGGCATGACATTGTGAACTATTGGACTTCATGTTTAAGGTGTTGTACTGGTGGAATTCAAGTGTGGCATGGGGTTGTGTGGGCTGGATTGTAGTGGGAAGCATGTTACTTGCGGATGACCATGCCAAGTTTTCTAGGCATCAGTGAAGGCTTTCTATGCGGAGAATACATAAGAGGCATTTGATGCGATGTGATATCCTTCAAGGAAGGTCATCTGGTGGGATATCACATGGAAGTTTATATTAGGGGAAGGTCATTTTGGAGGAGCTTTCGCCTTGTTGAAAGTCATTTTGGAGGATTTTTTGCCTTGGTGAAGGCTATGTGTGAACGTGGTCTGGTCCCATCCAATTTGGTTTATGAATTTTTCTGGACTGGACTGATATCGAATGGTTCACCTATGCTGTTGCAGGACTAGACATTCTGATAAGAAAAAATCGAGAAAGGACCGCTAGTTACTCTTTGGCCCGGTATGGTTTTGACCGTCAAACATAACTTCCTCTTCTTTGTGTCAAATACAAAGTTGGCATGCCTAAATTTCACCATTTCTTTTTGCATTGCATCAATGTTTTCTAAATTAGTACATGCTCATATCATATTTTCAATATTTCTATTGCCATGGTGAGACATCCTGCTTGTTTCCATACTGAACAATTGCTGCTACAACCTACAACAATACTAAAAGATTATTATCAATATTGCACACCCAGCTTTTTTTTCATGTAACCATTTCAAAAGCTTTAATAGTCAATAGTCCATACTAATTAAAGAAGCAGCATTACTCTTTCTGGAAATTGGGCAACTTCAACTTAAATATCTCAATCATTTAAATGCCTTGACAGCAACAAATTAGTTTCCCCTCTTGTCTAGTGTTTTTCTCTTCCCTCTCTGTCCCTTGTCTCCTCTCTCCTATCCTACATCAGTTCACTGAGAATATATATCCAAACAAGCACAGAAATTTATATAATCATGTATGTTGGTGATTAGTGATTCCCAATTACTTGTCTGTTTGCAGTTCTGTTATCAATGGCTTTGTTATACTTATTGCTGTATAATGTTTTGCTTGTAGATGGTTGATAGATTAGATGATGGAGCTGTTGCAACTGAAGTTGGTCCCCTGGATTACAAGGGGCTTTACAAGGCAATATGTGGATGTTTTTCTTTTAAATGGTGATGGTGGTTAATATGTAATTGTCTTGACCTTCAACATGATTTTCAGGCTGTTGGAAAGGCCCTATTCAGAGCACATGTTGAAGGCCAGCTTAAGGTTATATTTTTGGGCTGCTTTTTTCTTAGTTTTTCATGAACTGTTCAAAATGATCAACTAATTGAAAAGTATGCTTGTAGAGTGAGATTATGTCCAGGCCTGAACTATTTGTACAGCCTGATCCAGAGCTACCTTTAGCACTTCTAGATCAAAAGGAGGTATCTTTTTCTTTGGCCATCTTTCTGTACTGTGAAATCATAGTAGGATCTAAATGTCAACTCTGGTGTTAATTCCATCAGGCTGGTAAAAAGCTCCTGCTTATTACCAACTCAGACTATCTTTACACAGACAAAATGATGCAACACTCCTTCAACAGATATCTTCCTAATGATATGGGCTGGCGAGATCTTTTTGACATGGTATGTTTGTCTAAAACAGTCCCATCTGCCCCACTTCCCACACAATCAAAAGGTAATATGACGAGGAAAATAACAGCGAAAAAGTCATGTCATTTGAAATTCATGTGATGGTATTTCGAGAACATTAGAGAGGCCTGTATTGACATTATTATTTTACCAACAACTTCTTAGAATTTTGGTTTGTTGTAGAATGGGGGAATGCTTTTCATCCTCAAGGCATAGCAGGTTGCATTTAAGCTGTATGATCATATTCCAGTGCATTTGATGGTTTCTGCTTGTCTTTGTGGAGGTGATTGTCTCTGCCAGGAAACCGGAGTTCTTTCAAATGTCACACCCCATGTATGAGGTTGTGACTGGTGAGGGCCTAATGCGTCCATGCTTTAAAGCTATTTCAGGTATGCCCTTCTTTTTTCAGTATTTATTTTTCCTGTGGTCGTCTGTATTTCCAATCTACAAAAATAGGTTATAAAGTTACACCTTCCCAAGTATCACATTTGATAATGTTTTCTCTGAGATGGTGTGTTAATAAACCTTATAAGGTGTGATTCAGTATAGTTGTTTCCAAAGCGAAAAGAATCTAACTAAACTACTCATGAAACATGTTTCAAACTTGTGTGAGACATGGGACACAATAAGTGGGGCAGGCAAAGTATTTGTGTATATGGTTAGTTTGGCTGCCACGTGCATCATGGGGATGTTGTTGCCAGCACTCATTTTCATGCTGGAAAAGGCATAATTTTCTGTTTTGGCTGCTGGAAAATTTCTTTGCATGTGCTAATTCTATTGATTAAATTATTAATTTTGGCTGCAATTATATCGGTATCGATTGTATTGAGCGATACATATTGGCATCAAATATTATTGATGCAATTTTTTTTTGTGATGACATTAATGTGAAATATACTAAATTTTCATCATTGTTAATCATATAATTTTGTATTTAAAGAATTCTAAGTCAATTTTATCAAAATTATCTTGATAGATATATTCTTCTAGATACCTAAAAAAATACCCAAAAACTTTGAATATTGGCATATTTTATATTCTACAAACATGTGGATTTAGTCTATTGTAAGATTTGAGTGTATTTAAAATATGTTGATTTGTCTATATTTGAAATATCATATGATATGTGATTCATGCTACATTCTCATAGGAACTTGTTTTATGTACATGGTTTGAAATTGTAGTGTTGGGCCATGGTATGTCATGGGCATATTGTAATAATCACTACTACTATCACTGTGAATTATTAGCAAAAACTTAAAATTGACTCAAAGGCTTAGGAATGCAAGAATTTGAGTTATATCCGACATTTCTAGTACATATAAGAACTTCAATTATATTTTTTGGTTAATTTAAGATGCATATTGTCATGAAATGGCTTTTTTTTAAGTATTTTGATTAATTTTAAATTGTGTGGCTTAGGTAAATCTTTTATTTATACCTCAATCTATTATTCATGAATATGCCACATCTACCTTATAAATGATAAAAAAAAATGTGTCATACAAGTAAATAATACAAAACATGATTAATAGTTAATCACCATAAAGCAAGAAAATTTCAAATAATTAAAGCACATTGATGTATAGAAATGGGGTGGTCAATGATGATTGTGTCAAAAGAAAATGAGAGGGGAACATGGGAGAAAGAAATGGGTGGAGAATGTACAGAACAGGCCAAACAATTTAATATAGAGAGAGACGACGTATTGGTCCGCAACAGTAGATACAAACGCAATCTTAGTCATATCGGTTCAGCTCAGCTAATACAGTTGTGAACCAATGCCCAGCTTAAATAGATAGATTTGTGGTATTTGTAGGTGAAAAATCCTGTATATTTAAAAAAAAAAAATTGCACTGTATTTGTTTCCCGTTTTAATTTTTGGAGCCTTGCTGCGAAATCTGGGAACCCACTTCTTTGCTTGCATTTGTGTCATTCAAGTCCAACTCCAAAAGACAATTTGAAGTATGGGATTGCAAATCTTGCATGAACTTAAAATGTCCTTTTCATTTGAGACTCATCTCTTTGTAGTCTACTGTCAGTTTGTCTCTCACTTTTCTCCAATGAGGCATGTTGATTCTTCCTCCCTCTCCTTTCTCTAGCGTGCTGACTGGACGGCTAATGATTATGAGATGCTACACATGGTTCTCCAAGTTGCACAATTAACGGCTAGCTCCTAGGCTCTCAATGAATTCTAATTGACCAAAATGCTAGCCAAGGGCAATAAGCCATTACTTGCCCGCTTAATTTTTTCTGTTCTTTTTCATTTCTTTCTTTTTCTTTTTCTTTTTCTTTTTGAAGGCTTTATTAACAATGTTGATGGCCCCAACAGGAAAAATGGGCCATCACAAACAATTAGTTACTCGACAATGGGACTTTTTTCCGGGATTTAGGTATTTAATAACAAATTCGACTCCTAATTCAACTTAAGTGGTATCTCTTACTTTGTCACAATGCCAAGTTCATCAGTTAATGATGTCAAACCTGATACTTTAATTACTAACAAGAAGAGGATAGAGGAGAGGGTGGCGGAAGTACCAGTTTTTTTTCCCCCCCTTTTTTGGTCAGGGTAGGGGGGGATCAATGTACTTCTTTTTGATTGTGACTCATCATGCTTTATTTGTTCAAAACTCAGTGGAAGGTACCAATTCTATTGCCAGCTTCATTATCTTTCTTATGAAGATGAAATGATGCTTTTGTTCATGTCAGTAGCTCAGATATTAGTTGAAATTCGTTAATGTATATGTTTTTGTCATGTGATCTTGAAACTGTATTCAATTTATGTGAATTAATTTGAATTTCTTTAGGAGGGTTATATTCAGGTGGTAGTGCTCAGATGGTTGAGAATTCACTTGACATCCATGGGGACGAGATATTATATGTTGGTGACCATATATATACTGATGTAAGCCAATCCAAAGTCCACCTACGTTGGCGTACTGCTTTGATTTGTCGAGAACTTGAAGAAGAGGTTAGCTTCCTTAGTTCTCTTTGTTACAACTTTTGTCATGTCACGGATCGAATATAGATTTTATTTCTTTGAAGTAAAGGGAATGGAGTGGGAGTTACATTCTTGATCCCCTAACAGGTGCTTGTTGAGAACAAGGAGGTGAAAGATGAGACATTTAGGATGAATGGAGAAAGAGAGGGGAGGATGGGAAACAATAAGAACAGGGAGGAACAGAGGAGAAAGGGGAAATCAGAGGGCTCAGGAGAGGATAAAAAAAAAAATCTTAGTTATTCAATCTTCTCAATAGTGAGCAATAGTCATGTATGGAAATTAATTACCTGTTACAGATACTAAACTAGAGTCCTTGAAAGCCAAATCTACCTAATGCAGAATTTTTGAGCTATATGTTGCTAATAATCTTGGTGTGGTTCTTCACAAAATACTCTTTCTTCCTCCCCTTCTGGGTGAGCGTGTTGGTGGTGGTCATCATTTTGTGCAGCATTTGTTTTCCATTGGTGTAAGAGGCAAGTGAGTTAATACTTAAAAAGAATATTTTCCCTGGGGCCTGTCATTCCCTTGCTTATCTTTCTTAGGGCTCCTGGCCCACCCACCTCTACACAGAAAGGAAGGCATTACTTGGCGTCTTTTTTGGATGGATTTAGGGATGTGCTTAAGCTTTTTGGGGCATCGCTTCCTCAGATTTGTACATTTATTGATAGCATTCACCTTTCTTTTTTCTCCTTGCCTGTTAAGAGAAGGATATAATTTTGGATGATTGTGATGTTACTTGTATCATTTAGTTAGTGAAGAACAGTGATGCTATCTATTGATCCTACTTCATTACAAAGGAGAAAACATTGTCTTCACTAACCCCTAGTGCTGATACCACTCTACTACAGAATAAGAAGAAACGAGTGTAAAAATGCATTTCAATGAGTAGCTACAATGCCCCTCCTAAAGCAGGTGTGAGTTTCTTGAAAATTTGTTGAGATTCACAAAAAACGATTCTATCTATAGTCAGGATGGAGTTAGTCCTTTGACAACTGTATGACTTTACTAGACTGCCTTGTTTAGGATTATAATATGCTCTCCAAAACGTATATGGAAATTGAAACCAATAAACTAATCCTAAAGCAGCTCGATCTTTTGATATTTTGTGTCCATGTTCCATAATCCATTGCTGAAATGCTACTTTTATCTTGAAGATGAGAGGATTAGTTTCTATTGGCAGGGTTGATAACAAGAATAGTTATAATTTCTGATTAAATTAAACACCTATAATTGTTAATTGTACAACTGGAATGTTAGAGCTCATGTTGCTGAAAATGTGAAAGATACAGCATGTTATGGTGTTGGAATGTTAGAGCTCATGTTGCAGAAAATGTGAAAGATACAGCATGTTGTGGTGTCATTCATTCTCATTCTACCACTCTATAAACATTGGCCGAATCTTCAGGGATACTGTAGAACACATTGTGCAAAACCAATATTATTTGAAGTGAATGAAATTCCTGTTGTTGCTTTTTGCTGTTTCAAAGTGCATAGGATATCCAATTTTTGTCTGTCCGCTGTTTGGGATGGTCTAAGGGATCAAGAATGCTAACTCATATCACGGGAGGAAACTTTAGACAACGTTCCATTACTATTAATGGGTGGGTTTGCGATTTCTTATGGGCACAAACATCCCAGGAAATTCAGCCTTATGTATTGACTAGGGCTATTTATTTATGTTTGAAATTTCAGTACAGTGCTCTAATTCGTAGTCAAGGTCATCGAACCACTTTGATTGAGCTGATAAATCATAAAGAAGTTCTTGGAGATCTTTTTAACCAGCTCCGACTTGCACTACAGAGGCGAACCACGGGACGCCCTGCTCAGGTAAATGCATTTGGTATTATCATAGATTCGTTATAATTGTTTGGTCATATTGCTTGTCTTTGGTTTATTGTATTGTTTAATGTACCCATTAAATAACTGATTAAGCTGCCTAATACCTGTCAGCGGGTCTTTAAACCTATTTCTGTTACTCATAGTTCTAGTTGATTAAACATGGATGATTATCTTGTGTGGTCATCCAGTAATGTGCTGTTGTGATCACACTATATTTGTGATTCTCGGTTAATTTAATGATTCTTCATATTTAGATAATAGTGCAGTATCACTTGAAGTGCTGGCATAGCTTTGTGTCTGGATTACTCACCTTTATTCTGTCTAGATTTATTTTAGATTTATGCTGTCACCTTTGGCTTTTTTCCTGACAAACTATGCGTTGATTTAATATGCCATGTGCAGGAGAAAACCAATCAATTTATTTTTCATTTAATTATTAACTAAAAAGCATTATGGTGAGTCTGCTGAATTTAATACATTATTTTCTCTCTTGGCCTTGTAATGCTGGATGGGATACTATCTCAAAATCCTGGTGCTAAATTTCACTTTGTATTCTTCTATTTTGCTGTCTACTTGTCATAAATTTTCAGTGAGCATCATTTGGACTTATTTGTGGTGCATGCTCTTTCAGAAACCTCTCAGACCATGCAATTTTGTTGTTTCTTGTTAGTTGATAGTTTTCAAATTATTGAGAAATGGACCTTGCAGACCCTTGCTGCAACTAAAATGGATGATCTGGAGCTCACAGAAAGCATGCAAAAGTTACTTATTGTCATGCAAAGACTGGACCAAGAAATAGCACCGATGTTGGAATCAGATGGAGAAATTTTCAACAAGAGGTAAAAGAAGGGAGGGGGGCTGAAGAGTAGACAGTGTTTTAATGCTGTCAAAGAAAAAAAAACTGTTCCCTCGTCAGTATAGAATGGAGGACAGGACCAAATTTAGCTTTTTACTGAATGATCAAACAAAAGTTGATAGGGAAACCCAAATTTGCAGAAAGAAAATGACTTGAAGAAGCTAAACAAAAGAAATCCATATAATTTGCTGTTCCATGGTTCTCTATAAACAAAGCCAAATTTAGTACATTTTTCTTTGAAGAAGCTGCATGATTGCATGTGTTGAATTGTTGGACTTCATCTTCTCTTTTCTTGTTTTTTTTCCCCTTGAAATTGACATATTGACCCCATTGGATCAGGTGGGGCTTTCTTTCACGTGCAGGTCTCTGGGACAAGAGCCACTTGATGAGACAAATTGAAAAGCATGTGACTTTTCTGTAGCCTGAGATTTTGATAAGGGTTCTAAGAGTCCCAATTGTGCCCGTGAAATTTATCTTAATGCTAATATTCCTTCTGAATCTTTTTTCGGGCGCAGGTATGCTGATATTTATACATCAAGAGTTTCCAATTTCTTACAGTATACCCCTTTCATGTATTTCCACTCTCAGGAACAGGTGATGATGAACTTCTTAATTCTCTTTGATTGTTAAACTGGCTTACCATGTTGTTGACATGTTTTCTCTTGTCAATGTGATCAAAATGGTTAGATTTCCCTATCATAGTAGATCATCCATATGACATTCAATGTTTATTTAAGTAAATATGGATCGTTTGGTAAACAGCAGGATATATGTTAATGATTATCTCTTCCCTGTCACGGAGTTACATGTTTTTGTATACTAATTAGGGGTAAAAATACTCATATCAGTCTGTTTGGGAGCTCTTGATGCACACAGGGGACCCCTCTTATATGGTGCAGAACCCTTCTATTAGAAAATGCATTGCTATTAGAGCTTTGATTTGTGTATAGAGGAATCAAAGAACACAAAAATAAAGAGAAGCAGGATATATATTCAACTGTGGGGCTATCTTTATTTCTTCTCCATCCACCTTCATGCATTTTTTTTCTCCTTCCTTTTTTTTTCTGGAATCTCATTACTGGATTAGAGAGAAGAAAATTTCTCCTAATTTTGAACAGTACATAGCATTGGCTGACAAACGGGACCCCAGTAAAATAGCGTTCTTAATGATTGGGTATTTGAGGTTTCATTTTGCAACACAGTCGCAACTATACCAAGCCTTATGTTACCCCACATTCATAACAAATTGCAAAATACACTTGTCATGTTCTATTGACTTGTTTAATCATTTGGATGAACAAATATTTTTTGGTTTTGTAATAAAAGAAAAAGATTGTCTTGGTTTAGAACAATTTATAGTAAATGTCGAATTGAGAGACGGGATGAAGTGTTTGCTGAGATGGTAATATCCAACAGTTGTCTGTCAAGCTATGCAAAACTCACACACACACACCCTCTCTCTCTCTCAATTTTTATGCTAACCAAATGTTGGGTATTCTGTGATGCAGACGTTAGCCCACGATTCATACTCGTTCTGTTGTTCACAATCTCTTGACAACTAGCGGAGCAAATTTCTCCCCTGTATAAAATACATAATTCTCTCACCATCAAACTTCCGGATTTTGCTGCTGATGTAGTTGATGGTGTTCAGCATATGTTTTTCTATATTTTAGTTAGTATGATTGGCTCATATTTATATTTTGTATTATTGCATATCAGTAAGAGTTGCAGTCAGGATATTCTATAAATATATTTTCCTTTTATTTGGGATAAGCAATTGGATACACAATATTATGTGCCTTAACATAATAATGATAATAATAATTGATGCATCATGAATTTAAATTTCGAATAGGTTCAGGTCAAATCTATTGTTGAGTTCGATTTCGTTCACCGAGTCTGAATCCTGCGTCCCGGGTTCCCAATTGTTGTACGGATTAGGGAGTCTTTTAATCTTCCGTTGCGGGTCGATTTGGATCGGGTTCGGAATCCGTCGCTGATAACCAAGAACCTGCACAATACAAATTACAAATAAGAGGTCAGAGGTCAACGGGGGGTTATTCCCCGTTGACACTCCGACGCTCAAGTCAGAAATCTTCCGTAATAAATGGAGGAATGCACGTTTAAAGGTAAATATGGTGGGAGTGCAAAGATGCAGCGATGAAGGGAGTGTGAGAGGAATGTATTGGGAGGTGTGAGCTCTATGAATGTGCCCAGCAGAGGGGTGGCTTAGAGGTGTACCTGCGGAGGGCGGTTTAGAGGTGCACTTGACAGAGGGGCGACTTAGAGGTCACCCAACAGAGGGGCGGCTTTGAGGAGAAGGACTAAGCTACTTCGGTGGGTCAACATCCTGGTTACCTGAGCGAACGGTTAACTTTTGGACAGTAAGCTTCTGAGCCCGGGGCGGAGGGCTCGTGGCTCCAGGACGGAGGGATCCTGAGATGGAGAGCTCCTAGGTCAGAAGGCTCTTGGCTCCGGGACGGAGGGGCTGAAGGCCTCCTGGCGACAGAAGGCTGATGGCCTCCGGATTGAAGGAGGGCTGAGAGCGTCCTGGCGGCAGAAGGCTAATGGCCTCTAGTTTGAAGGAGAGTTGGGCTGGGAGCCTCCTGGTGGCGGAAGGCTACTGGCCTTGAGAGCCTCCTAGTGGGAAGAGGGCTGGTGGCCTCCTGACTGTCATCCCACTCTCATTGGAGATTAGCTAGCAATGGTTACGCCCTTCTCCGAGCAATCTGGAGCCTCATGGAGCTTTTTGAGCCTCTTCGAGTTTCTCCCGCTTGTCCTTCAAAGTTTGAGGATGCTTGCTTTTATAATGGGGTTTGCAGAAGTATTGTTCATCTAAAAGTAATGTGAGACTTTTACTTTGAAAGAATTATGTTGGATTGTGGATTTGCTGCGGGGTCTGACCCATTGGGCTCATAGTTACTGGACCCATCATTAGCCCCCCATGTCGGTGGATCAAATCTTCGGCCTCCAACATATTCATGATGGGACAAGACTGGTCATGTCCCCTCAAGTCTGACCTGGATTCATTGACCGAAAAGTTTGACTCTGGAGAGTGGATGGAACCAGATTAATGGTTGATCAGCTTGGTTGATCGCATCACTTGATCCGGAGAGCAAAACAGAGCCGAAAATATCGTTGTTGGTTTTGTTGACCAACGCGCTCAAATCCGCAGAGCAATGTAGAGTCAAAAAAGCTGGTTGATCGGATCTAGTAACCAAAGTGCTCGAATCCGGAGGGTGGTGTAGAGTTGAGAATATTTGTTGACCGGTTTCGCTGACCAGAGCGCTTGAATCCGGAGAGCAGAGCGGTGACGGACATGGTGGTTGGTCGGATTCGTTGACTAGCGGAGTGCTCGGATCTGGAGAGTAGTGCAAAGCTGACAATTCTTGTTGACCGGATCCGTTGATCGGCAAAGTGCTCGAATCCGGAGAGCAGTGTGGTGCCGAAAATCTTTGTTGACTGGATCCATTGACTTGCGAAGTGCTGGAATCCTAAGAGCAGACCAGAGCTGAAACTTTTTGTTGACCTGATCCACCAACCAGCGAAGTGCTCGAATTTGGAGAGTAGTGTATAGTCGGAATTCTCTGTTGACTGGATCTGTTGATCGGCGAAGTGTTTGAATTTGGAGAGTAGTTCAGAGCAGAAAATCTTTATTGACCGGATTCGTTGACTGATGAAGTTTTCAAATCCGGAGAGCATTTCAGAGCCGAAAATTTTTGTTGACCAGATCCGTTGACCGACGAAGTGCTCGAATCTGGAGAGTAGAGTGGAGTTAGAAATCTTTGTTGACCAGATTTGTTGACCAGCGAAATGCTCGAATTAGAAGAACAGTTCAGAGTTGAAAATCTTTGTTGGCCGATGTCGACCGCGAGCCGTTCGACTCTTAAGAAAGATCCAGGAGCGCATAGAGGGAAGATCTTAAGCTTGAAATTAGATCTCCTCACTGTAAGGAGGTGCTTCGAGAGGTCGAGAGGTGACTTGATAGCTGATCGTTCGAGTTGTAGCAATAGAATGCACCTAGCATTATCTGGAAAGGTTCTTGTAATGCATTGCTGTTGCCTGAGTCAGCCAATGAGACTGGGAGTGAAGAGCACCCTGAAAGCTCAATTGCTAGAACTGGGGATCCTTTGGCTCTTGGGTCAAGCAAATGATTCAATACTGTGACCACGGCTAAGCCTGGGATCCCAATCTCAGTAACTCCCTCTTCAAGGATGCTTCTTTGCTTTCTAGTGGAGTGTTAGGGCTACTGGCGATAATTTACGCTGGATCCTAATCATTCCTGTGAAGGGAAGTTATGGCCTTAAGGAGACGCAATTGTTGTCTAACCCTCCTGGCTTTGACAAACGCGTCTGGTTGGTTGTGCTCACTCCTGCCAAGAGGAGGTCATGGCGCTGAGAAGATGAGGTTGCCGGCTAAGCTTTGAAGCTGTCATTATCGGGCTTTTGCTAGCCTGGGCCGTCACCCGTATGTACTGTCAATGTTTTGTCCTACTTGAGGACGTCGTAGCTTTCATGCGTCTGGTCCTAGTTCGCCGACCATCGTTGACCGATGGTGCTCTCTCCTTTGGGAGGAGGTCGCCGCACGCATGTTGAAAAGCCCCATAAGGTTTTGAGTTCAACATCACATGGGCCGCTCGGTGACAGGATCGAGGTTTAGTTTGACCGCCAACGGGCCACTTGGATGACCAGGATTTACTTTGACCGCTTACGGACTGTTTGGATGACCAATGTTCAATTTGACCGCTCATGGGTCGCCTGGATGACTAGAGTTTAATTACAACCGCTCATGAGTCGCCTGGATGATTAGGGTTTAATTGCGACCGCTATAGGTCGCCTGGATGAGTAGGGTTTAATTACAAACGGGTGAAAATTTACCCGATTTAGGGGCAATCTAGATCGTATGATTTTATGCAGTGTTATGTAATCACTCATATGAGCAGATAATATTACTATCATAGTAACAGAAACATGATTCAAGCAAGCGGTATGATGTATGCAAGACTTACTTGAATTCGGCGTGAAATCGTCGTAGGTGTTTGTTGGCGGATGACGTGCTATGCCCTCGGGACCTGCCTAAGGCTTCGATTGCACGGTCTGCGTGTACCGTTGCGGAGGGTAGTCGGGGCGCTTTGGCAGGCGCCTTGGCCTATGGCCCCTATGCTCATTGGGATTTGGTCTTTTGCCATGAATTGATTGGGTAGCGTGCTGCTGTCGCGCTAGGTAACCTGTTGGCCAGTGGTTCGGGTCCTATTGTCGGCTGATACTATCTTAGGTGATCCGGACCAGTGCAGCGCTTGGCTGGATAATATTTTCTGCGATGCAATGGGTGGTGGGTCGAGCACATCGAGCCCCCATTACAAATTTTGCCATAACTTTTATAGGGTTTGCTGTCGTGCAACGGGTTGCAGCGGGATCAACCTTCCGACTGGAGCGATACTGTGTGGTGAAGATCAGGCTGGAGAAGATCTAGCAGCCAGAGCTCCGGCAGGCCAGAGAGATTTGGCAACGAGGAGCTCTGGCAGGCCAGAGAAGATCTGACGGTGAGAGCTCTGGCAGGCTAGAGAAAATCTGGCGGCAAAGAGTTACAGCAGGCCAGAGAAGATCTGGAGATGAGTTCCGGCAGGCCAGAGAGATTTGGTGACGAGGAGCTCCGGTAGGCCAGAGAAGATTTGACGGCTAGAGTTCTGGTAGGCCAGAGAAATCTAGCAATGAAGGTGACTGGCTGGAGAGTCGAAACGCTCCTCAATTCGATTGGAACGCTGGAATGTTCCTCAGTTTGACTGGAACATTGGAGAGTTTCTCAGTTCGGAAAACTGATACAGCCTAACCGAATGAGAGATGGAGTGCTGAAGAGCTTTTACGTTCTGTAGGGCTCTGAGACGCTCTATTTAGTTTAAAAGCGAAGGACGGAAGTGAAGCATAAGTTTTGAGGGAAGCTTTGCTGCCCAGCCTGGCTCCTTGGAACCGGATTGATCATTTCTTTGGGAGTGGGCCCCATCGCTCGGATCCTCCGCAATACCGAGGTCATCGAGTTGATGAGATAGATATTGGGGGCCGTCTAGGTCTTGAGGTCGTTAGGATGATTGATCCTCTGAGAATGCTAACTTTCTCGGATTGCTTAAAAGCTGATCGACGAAGCCCCCAGTGTTACATCTTCTGAAGGGTGCAGACGGTTTGGGGACAATAGGTCCAGAGCACCCGGCTTGGTAGCAAGCGCTTGCATGCTCGAGATCGATCGTCCGTCCGCATGGCTACCTGACTGGGGGTCATCGCCATGGGTGGCTTTGCCTCCGGCTGGTGTAATAGCTCGTATTCGGGATGTTGATATTCTTCATCTATTCTGGAGTTAGAGGACGGAGACTGCAAGTATGGCTACCTGATTATGGGTCGTCGCCACGGGCGACTTCGCTCCAGTTGAGGAAATAGCTTGCGCTTGGGGTGTCGATCTTCTCTGCCCGTCCTAGAGTTAAGGAATGGAGACCCCATGCATGGCTACCTAGTGAGGGATCGTCACCATGAGAGGGTATGTTTCGAGCTATAGCGCTCGCTGAAACTCGAATGTTGAGGGAAGACACTAGACTTTTTGTCGTGTTCCCACAGATGGCGTCAATGTTGCGTCTCGGGTCCCCAATTGTTATACGGATTAGGGAGCCTTTCAATCTTTCGTTGCAGGTCGATTTGGATCGAGTCTAGTCTTCGTCGCTAATAACCTGGAACCTAAATAACACAAATCACAAATAAGAAGTCAGAGGTCAATGGGGGGCTATCCCCTGCTGATACTTCGATACTCAAGTCAGAAATCTTCCGCAATAAATGGAGGAATGCACGCTTAGAGGTAAATATGGCGAGAGTGCAAAGATGCAGCGATGAGGGGAGTGTGAGAGAGATGTATTGGGAGGCTTGAACTCCTTGAATGCACCCAACAGAGGGATGGCTTAGAGGTGCGCCCGCGGGGGTGGCTTAGAGGTGCGCCTAGCAAAGGGGCGGCTTTGAGAAGGACTAAGCTGTCTTGGTGGGTTAACATCCTGGTTACTTGTGCGGATGTTTGACTTTTGGACAGTAAGCTTCTGACTCGGGTGGAGGGCTCGTGGCTCCATGACAGAGGGTTCCTGGGACGGAGGGCTCTTAGGTTGGAGGGCTCCTGGGACGGAGAGCTCCTAGGTCGGAGGGTTGAGAATCTCCTGAAGGAAGGAGGGTTGAGAGCCCCCTAGCAGCGGAAGGCTGATGGCCTCCGGACTGAAGGAGTGCTGAGAGCCTCCTGACGGTGGAAGGCTGATAGCCTCCTGACTAGAGGAGGGCTAAGAGCTTTCTGGCGGCGGAAGATTAAAATAATAATAATAATAATAATAATAATAATAATAATAATAATAAGTCAAAAAAGTTTACCTCC
>JAODPA010064293.1:0-15374 GCA_025585075.1 Nepenthes mirabilis | reverse complement strand
TATTATTTTACCATTAACACTAATAAATGATAATAAATGATAATATAATATAATAATAGTAATAATAATAATAATTTATATTAAATTTACACACTCTCTCTCTGTCTCTTGAACCTTTCGTCCATCTCTTCCATCTTTCTTTTCTTTCCCTTCTTTCTCCTCCTCTTCATTGTCCTTCCTCCAACATAGCAACACCGCCACTTGACTGGTTCAGGCCCCCTGGGTTCTTCACCTCTTTGGCTATCAAGTTTATATACAATTTCTCTGGCGATCCTTTTCCTCTCATTTATTTGGTTGGCTGTTGCCGTGTGAGATAAATTGAGGAGTGTATGAGAGGTAAGGGTCACATGAAGAGGCTGTGCAGTCGTGGCCTCTGCTGTGGTTCTGTGCCGGAGGGAGAATTGCCATTGTCTGCTGTCACCATTCCGAGCTGCCAACACTGTTCATCATTGAACCAAGCAAGTAAACCCTCAGCTATTTGGCAAGCAATCTGTTCCCTCTCTTGCAATCAACCGCAATTCTTCCTTATTAATGTTAAAATTTGATGTTCAGTTGCCAACATTTTTGTGGGAACCAATTATTTTTGGGTCGGAAGTGGAATCGGAAAAAATAGAGCTCCGTGCTCTTTTTGGGTGTCCAGCAGTTTCAATAAGTGGATAAAGTGAGGACTTGTTTGGACCGGGTGTGTAAATGTAGATTTTGGGAGTCCTTGGGTGTGTCTAAATATGTATGCATATAAATATACTGATGACTGTAATCATATATATGGATATTGGGAAATATACATGTAATATCATGTACATATATATGGGTATTTGGAAAAAATACATATAAATGTGTGCAGCAGTGTGCATATAATTATATCAGGGGTATATATGTATATAAATAAGTATAAGGATGTGATGTATGTGTGTGTATTTACACGGATGATGCATATATATGTGTATATGTCTGACAGTATGAAGATAGCATGCATATATATATGTGTGGGGGGAGGAGGATGTGGGTTGTAGATATATCTATGTATATATGGCAGTGTGCAAATATATGTAAGTATATTACAGTGTGTATGTATATATGTAAGTGTGTGTTTATATTAGTTTATAATTTGATGTAAGGTGGAAATTAAGAGCACTTTGTTATTATCTTGGTTGGACTCTCATGTGATTGGTCAAAAAGATCAAGTAATATTAATTATCAGTTTTGTCCAGTAGTAATAAAATATGAGGTAATTTATGGCTTTGGAGATAGGATCACACTAGAATGGACCAATACAGATTGTGGATAAGATTATGGATCGGACAAATAATAATTTATTTTTAGGTATTTCCTGATAGTCTCGGAAATTATTTCTTCATTTTAATTTAGTTCGCGTGCCTAGTTTTCTTGGCTATCTGTTATTAAGATAAATGAGATTATATGTAGATCCTACAGTATCAAGGATTATGAAACCTACGGTACCGTGGTGTGGTTTATAATTATTCGATACTGATTTTCATATCTCTGAAGATTGAGGTGATTTGAAGTGAAACAGTCTTGTAATATTATGCATGAGATATCTATGGATATCGTATTGAGTGGGGGTGCTGAGTTTGACATGTAGTGGAGATGGAGTATTCTGTACCTGTTTGGGCGTGGTTTCCAGTTGGAGCATGAGAATACATGCAAGGTATATTATGGGTTACTTGACGGGGTAACAAGAATATTATTTGTATGGATTGAGCTCAACTCTGGTACACTACGGGTGGAAAAATATCATAAGATCATAGAATTGATCATTTGTTAAACTTGCGAGTATCCGTACATCGTGGATTTATCCTACCAATGGAGGCGGGTGAATCGTTGTTGGTTTAAAGTGACGTATAAGATCCAAGTTGATTATTATGATATATCATATAGTTAGAATCTCTATTGAGATATGTTCGTTGGAACATATACCCTTGTTGATACTTAAATTCAATGGAATCTTAATTGTATTTCTGATATTTTTTTGTCGTGTAGCTTTTGAGTCCTAGATACATATCATTGAGTCTCGGATAATTATTGATTTATCTCAAATTGTTTATTTAATTATTCATATTGATGTTATTATCCGAGATGTTGTGTTGCATTTAGTTATTATTGATTTGTTTACTTGTTGGATATTTGACGCACCACTGCGTTTTGTTGGCTCCAGAGTAGAGGAGATTGTGCATTCACTAAAGAAATTCTAGGTAGAGACAATATCAGAGTTAGGAGTTCCTGATGAGAAGTTTTAGATGCTACCTTATTTATTATAATTTTATTTTGGATATGTGATCGGAACTGATTTCCCAGGAAATTTATTTTGTGGACATTTATGGTTATCTCATTTCGAGGAATTTATTATGGATGTTTATTTAAGATGCATTGATGTGTATTTATGATATGATTTTTTTATATGGTAGGTCCCAATCGGGTTGCATGATTCAGGTCTAGGTCTCCACAGAAGAAGCCATGTAGGAAGACTTTAGCAAGATAGTGCTACAATTTCCTAATTCTACCCTTGAGGACAAGGATATTTTGAGGAAGGAGAGAATGATGAGAACCTGGTCCCCTGGAGGAGCAACCAAATTTCAACTAGACGAGGAAATAGATTTTAATGGATCAATGAGCCTTTTTCTAATGAGGGCCTACCCCATATTTATTAGTTAGCCTTCATTTGATTTATTTATGTAAGGATAAAAGTACCAATTATCACTCATTAATTTAGTGTCAGTAGGATTTCATAGATTATATAAACCAACAAATAAACTCATCAAGGGGATCTTTGGAGTAGAATTTTGGAGGACACTTTGGTGGTTCTAAGGTTGAAAATCGTAAGAGTATTATCGGTGGCATTTCTATTCCTACATTTGTTATGGGCATTGCTTGGGTGTTTTGGGAGATAGTCTTGTGATTTCCCTTCGAATGCTTGGTTTATGTTCTTTATCAACATCTTCATATTATCTATTAGTGATATGTTTTTGATATTCCTCTAGTTTGCATTGTATTTCTCATTTTCTCTATTTTCATAATATTGGGTGAGAAACGATTCTGTGGAAAGGGGCCCAATATCGAAATCCTAGGATTGGTTTCTTAACAACATATGAAAAAAATGAAAATAATTCCTGAAAATAATTTTATTGCTAGATCCCATGACATGTGAAGCTTTGATCTGTTGGGTACGTGTGTGAAACTTGATGTTTTGAGATATGAGATGGTGTTGACCTATAATGAGGCCCCATACTTGGAAGATAAAATAAGGCAAGAAAGTGGAAATATAATGTCAAGTTGTCAAATGTAGGGATATGAAGGTAATTCCACACTTTCTTGGTCCCCAACTAGAGAATTAGAAATTGCCCTGAAAGCGATCCCCTCCCTGATTAATATTGAGCAAGTTTTTCCCATAGGAGCATAATGGTCTGGGGCACTGTTAGAATGGGTCATATGTATATCATTATTGGCCGATGAAGTCATAAGGAGCTATGTGGTTTTTTGCATGATATAAAATTATGGTGTTTCAAGGGTAAGAAAGCATTAAATACTTTTCTAAATGTTCAGTGAGTTTGCCATTTTGATTAATGCTGTGATGTTTGACATAGGTAGCCAACTTGTATGTTTGTAATATGTAACTGTTTTGACAACTTTTGGTAATCTTGTCCCTTGCCATGATGGATTTGTAACATATGAAGGGAAGGAACATACAACAATAATAAATACCAATTTGTGCCTGCTATCCTGTTTTGGCATTAAGTTCTGGCTATGTCCTACAAATGCAAGTCAATGAGTCCTGTTTTCTTGCCTCTAGTTGTTTTTTTAGTCCATCTATTTTCCTAATTTCTTTGACCTAAATGAGATCATTATTTCTTGTTGGAACATGAATCAGATCCATTGAAAGTGGAAAACCATCTTAGAGATATTTCTTGCAGACTCTAGATATTGTCATTTTCTAGCAGGGCAATGCGCTCAACCATGTTCCATCCTTATCCTATTTTAACTTTCTTGGTGTGCTGTTATTTATTTATTCATTTTATTGTTTGATATTTCGAGTTAAATATTTAAAGAAAACAAACTTTCGAAGGAGACATGCTAATTTAGATTCTGAACTTGGTTTTTGAATTAAGTTGTGATCAGAGTTCATGCAAGCGACAAGTTAGCTATCCTTTTGTCAACAGGATCACATTGGAGGACATGGCTAATTTACATAATTTTGTGGCATCCATATCCTCAAAAAACTTTTTTTTTTTTTTGTAATTTTGTTATGTTAGTTTTTTTGACCAAAAATTTTGAAAAGAATGAAGGAGGGACAATTTGATTACCGTCTCTACTCTGCCTCCAATTACTTGTACTAAAACAAATTAATAAAGTACTGATAATCAATGGTGCTTTTTTTTTTTTTTTTGGTTTAAATCATTGTACTACTTGAGACAACTTTTTTGTGAACTTGGCTATTTTCAACACAATAGTTACCATCTCTAAAATTAGGATAAATTTCAATATTTGCACTAATTTGGGCCTGCAAACAACTGAGTTTCATATCAAATACTGCTAGCAAATTTGCAATGAAATGCCAGAGCCATTTTGATGAAGTTGATTTTCTCCCATGAGATGTGTGCCGATGATTTAAATACCATTTTTATTTGAACACACTGTGTAACATGAATTTAACAAAACCAGTGAATAATACAAAGGTTATTATCTAAAAAAATTTGTTCAAATTTTTTTTAGCAAAATATTATTAGAATGTTTGTACTTTCATTCATATTTTCCTTTTATAACAGATCAGATTTGAAAATTAGACCCAAAAAATTATCTTAATCAGCTGAGTTGGATGCCACAACATTGCATATATTGACCTCATCATCTAAATTTTACTTCCTTGATTTTAAAGTGGTTAATTTTTCCCTTATTATTTAGTTTAGTGGCCAATTTATCTCCTGTCATAAAGTTTGATGGCTTGAAAAATACTCTCACAGATGTTTTGACCTATGGGTATTGCCAGGTCTTCTGTTGCTTGAAAAAATTTATCTCTGTTCTATTGCTCTTCAGAATCGAGCATGAGATAACATATTTGAAGCACATACCAACTTCTAACCACTTTGATTCTCAGGAATCAAAGAGGCATGATGGTAGGCTACCCACATAACTACCCCAATCCCCACCTATTACGCCCGCTCACCTTTCTTAGCTATCTAGAAAAGGCTTTGATTTAGAAACCTCTGGAGTCTAGTAGTGGATTTCACCTTCTTGTCTAGTGAGTGATTCGAGAATGAAATCTTTAGATTAAGAACTCTAGATTTTCTTCATCAGGCCTGCGTGTTTTTCTTATGCAATGGAAGCAATTTATTTTTCTCCTTTTGCTTTGTAACTCCTAGATCTGAAACCTTTTTGTCCATATTTCTAATTTCAATTTACTATGGCATATTGCTAATTTTTTTGGTAGCTGACATAACCCCAATCTATCGCCAACATTCTCAGCAAATAAAATACACTGGTCTACTGTAGAGCTTCATCTTGGACACGATACTTATGTTGATCAATAATTAGGACAACCATGCAAGGATTATGGACTCCCTGCTAAAATAAGCCAATAGCAAGTCTGAATCCTCATCACTGTCATCAACTGTATCCTGGTTGCATTATTCCAAGGCAATGCGTAATTTTGTACTAACTTCTCCTGTTAAAAATTAAAAGGCTGAGTATTTATTTCTGTTGCTTCTCAGTCATATGCCTTTATTTAGTTCAATAGTGACTATGCTGAACCATATTGATTTTTTGTTGCTCGGTATAATCTCTTAAGGATTTTAAAACCTTAACCAGGATTGAGGAATGGTGATAGTATCCCAAGTGATGGAGCTACATATGCGGAGGCATGGTTTTTCTAGCCCTGCTGGCACATCAATTCAAACTTGCATTTGCACCAGCCGAGTTGGAAGTGATTTTTGCCTCTTAAAATCTGGATCTGTCTTTTGATTACCTCTATTCACTCTTCACAATTAATATTGGATAAGTTTAGACAGAAATCATGTATATTTTTAACCAGATAGAGTAACCTCCACATTTCAATTTCTTATTCCCCTCTTATTTCAACCTTATGTTTCTAGCAGCCTCTTTGCTTATGTTGCAAGTATTCTGATGGCATAAGATTTAGAAAGGCTGCTATATTAATTTCATCTGCTCAGAGATATGGATGGTGAAACTAAATGTCTGTTTAATATTTTTCGTAATTTCTAGTATCTAGAGGAATTAGAGAAGATTTGTGATAAGCTATATCAGAGGAATTACCTGTTGATTATTGCAGTGTTACTGCTTGTAGTAGTTCCATTGAACAGATTGACAATCCTATTGACCGATTTCTGCAAAAAGTCATGCAGGTCTACAACTTTGCAATGTCAGCTCAATTTGCAGAAATTTATGTCCTCTATTAAGGACAGATTAGTGTACCCCTCAGAGTTGTCTTGGCTGCAAAGCTTTGGAAGATGTCTGCGTGACAAATCCTTCTATGCCATTGGTCTTTGTTCAGAGTTTGTGGTAACACCTGATGATACCGCACTTGTTGGTTATGAGGTATTTGGAGATACAGAGATTTCTCGAAAGAAGGCACTTTTTCATCACAAGGCAAGTATGTGCTATATGGTTGTCATGCATGTAATGGAATCATTAAAAGAAGGGTAAGTAAATACTTTGGCATTGGAACTTTTAACTTAACCACGGAAGGATAAAATTGCTACATCTGACCTTTTCAGACTTCAAATATTAGAGTTTTATGTACTGGACAGTACTTTAAAACTTCAAAAATCTAATTCTAAAACCCATGTCTTTTCTATTAGTGTTAGAACTTGGATCTAGTTAGAATGAAGACATTAAACTTTGTATTGTACTTACATAAATAATGCTTAAAAATTATGAGATGTCACTTAGCATAGCTAGGACTCCAATTCACCCATTATGGGATAATTATTAATGTGGTTAGGCAGGGAATTTCCTAATTATACCATATTAGTTTCTAACAAGCAATCACCCTAAATATACTTCAAACCTTGTTTAGTTAGGAAAATAGTTTTTATTTTTTAATTTCTTTTCTATTCCACTTCTCCATTTTCATAGTTTTCGTAGAAACTTATACATTTGTTTACATCAGAAACATTTCCATTTCTATAAGATAATGCATGTTAATCTTTGTTAGCAGCCGTCAGATGCTTGACATATGATTAGAGCTATTAAGTAAATTTACTAGGACATCAACTTGAAATTTTATGTTGAAGCATTTTTGAGTTTGAGTCAATAAACTTAACAAATTAATCAAAGCCTATTTTATGAGAGCGAGGAGGAAATTTTAAACAAGGTGTTACTTGGTATATTTATTTATAGCAAACCAACTATTCGAATTTATCCTGATAGCCCGGCCACGTTGCTAAAATTCGCAAAACAACATATGTATTGCATGTACTGCATATTGAATGTGGTTCTCAATGATAATCTGTCATGTAAATGGTACTTGTTGATATACTATATATGTGATACATATACCTGATAGTGAACAGGTAACCTTGGTGTAGACTCAGTTTATTTGAGCTTGACTCATTAAGATAAAGAATTGAGCTCATATCTATTCAAGCTTCCCAAATAATGAGTTAAGACTAAATAAAGTAATAGTCTATGCATTTATAGCCTTATTAAATTTGGCAACACATATCTTTGTAATAACAATGATCCTTTAAATTATTACAATATCATTATTTTTGTTTTATTATAAAATTAATGATGCATAAATAAAAAAAAGAAACCTTTTCTAAGTTGTAGAAAACATTAGATTGTAACTTAATTGTTGAAAAGGATCTACACTTTTGCTCTCCATATTAAGTGATATAAACATATTCCCCCATGCATTAAACTATCATTTATAATGATCAAAAATATATATAATTGTTAGATAATTCTAACAAAAATGACCAAAAAACAAAAACAATTTTTACTATGACATTAAATCAAAATTTTATTATTGATTACAAATGTCACATCAAATTTGGTGTGTTTTTATGTCTATAAGCTTTCAAAATAATCAACAATTCTTGAAAGATTGATGTGTAATCTAGATTTGGAAAATTGTTGCAGCTACTTTATGGCCAATGGAAAATTTTGGAAAACATCATTTTTGTGTTTTCTGAGTTTTCCAGAAATTTAATACAAAGTTGGTAACGCATATTTGAATTTATGTTTCAGATTTTCTATTTCCGTGAAAATTTTCCTGAAAATAACCTCAATTTGCCGCAATTGAGCTGATGCTTAGGTTTCCTAACGGCTTGCAAGTTAGCTCCTTGCCGACTGCCTGCTTGCAATCTTTCTTTCAACTGCCAGTTACATTTTATATAACTGTTCAATTCGCTTCACTTTGTAAAGTCTATTTCCAAGATCCGGTGTCTCGTTTTGTTTCTGTGCTTTAGGCACATGCTAGGCTTAATGTTGGTTGAGTAATATGAAAGTTGTGTGCCTCATGTGCTGTCTAAATTGAAAAAATTGGAATCCTTGCTGGATTATGAAAGTGCCAACTCTTACTTTTACTGCAGTGTGTGTTACATAACTCCAAGTAAACTATGAAGCCTTTTCTTTTGTTTGCATAATTCATAAGCAGCATTGCTCTTTTTGTCTTTTTGTTATCAGCAAGGAAATATATTTAATACCGAAACTAAGAAGATACAAAACAGAAGCCTCCTCTCTTTACTCAAATCAGATCATACAAATGGAACTTTTGCATAAAACACAGTGCAGATGTGGAAACCCTTCTCCAATCAAGAAAGAAACATAAACAATCAACACATTCTAATATTCATACCTGAATTTGAAAATTTGAATCAGCTTGCGGTGACGCGGATTGAACTGTCACATTGAAAACCCAAAATCTCACTCTTTGATACCATTAATGTGGCGTCCCTGAACCCGGTCAACAACCATGGCCTGGTCCACCCACGTTATCTCCAAAAATGAAGCATCTTGTAGCATAAACATCAATATCATCATAAATAACATATTGCAAACACTGAGGGTAAACCAATGTCTTTGTACATCATCATCAAATAAGGGGTATGCAACCCTTAAAATGTCTCGCAATAATCAATGTCTAAAACATAAAGGCAAATCGAACTCAAAATATAGGACATTTAAGATCTAGGATCCTTAACCTGTAAACAATTCAACTAAATTGATCACTGGCAAGCTCTATTATCCTGCACTAATTAGGAGTCAAGAAAATGCAAAGAGTGAGCCAAACGTTCTAATTAATAATTTCAAACAAAAAAGATAATAACAATAATAATTTCGGATTAGTCAATAATAACTATAAGAGTAATAATGGCTATAACAATGCTCAAACCATTATACTACTCGATAACTCAATCATAACATAACTCAAATACAATCTTAACAGATCATCAACAAGTGGATTCCACCTAATCCGACTATCTCCAAGAGTAATATGGATTTCACTAAATTTGAATCTCAACAAGAATAATATAGATTTTCCTGAATTCGAATCTCAACAAAAATGATATGGATCCCATCAAATCTGAATCTTAATAACATGTATTCTTTTGAATTTATCTCAAGATGTCTCATTAATATGGAAATATCACAAGAATCTTCTCAGATCTTATTCTGCCATTGTGCACTAAAGGCCAACATATTTACACCTTAATCGGTTAGGTAATTCCCACGAGATGTCTTGACACTTGTAAGTTTGACATATGACTATGGTCTCTCGAGACTTCTTCCCACCACTCATGTGCAACTCAAATAATGTACTACTCAAAGAATTCCCCCTTCTATAGGGCGCAAGAATCTTTTACACTCAACATATCAAATCCAGTATCCGTCACTATGATATCCCTTGATATCATACTTTACGGTGGTCACATGGTTATAATCATCTCTTGAAACGATGAACCTTATAATTTTCAAGATACCGAAATTAGTATTGGACAACTATAAAATATATTAAAGTTTCGTAGGTTTTATATTTTCCAAGACCGTAGTATTTTTATATATACCTCAACCATAAGATGTTAAGGAAACCATGCTCATGCAATCACGGATATATACAATACTCTATAGTAGCGTTTGAACGTCTATCAAATGCTACGCTAAAACATGATTAAATCTTCATAAAAGTTTATCTAATATGCATATATCATTCTGTTCTTATATTATTCTATAATTCCTTTTGAAAGGATGAGAATAATAATGTCAAAGAAGTTACGAAAATAATCTAGAAGAAAACTAGAATCTTTGGAAGAAAAGAGTCGATTACTTGCCTCAACGATCTTTTCTTTTTCTCTTATTTTTTCCTCCTGACGGATCTCCTCCGCCTTCAGATTTTGGCTGCCTCTCTTCTCAATTGATGAAATGGCAAAGGGGAGTTACAGAATAATAGAGGCTCTCTATGGTTAATTTTAGTTTTCCCCTCTTTTGGATTTCAAAATTTAAATAATTAAGGCTATATCATTCCCTTCTAAGTTGTCGATTCCCTCTTAATTGGGCTCTTAAATAAGCAATGTTGTTAGGGTTTTAAAATACAAGGATGTGGGTAAGGTTTTCCAAGGAAGTTAGGGTTTTGAACCACTCTTATTTTCCTTCCAATTGAATTACTTAAATTGAATTAACTCCTCAATGCTGAATTTTAATAAAACCAAGACATCTACAAATATCTCTAAATAACAATTTGCTTAATTTAAATCTAAAGTCTACTAATATGGAAAATTACCAAAACACCCTCGAGCCATCTTCTCAAAGGCGCAGAGTTGGGGTTCACTAAATGATTAGATCCAGTCCAAAGACCGATTATCAACTTCGAAGAATATCTTCTGCATATTAATTATCTCAATTAATGCTCACAGGTCCAATTAACCTAAGTACAAAAAACCAGGCACATAGCTAGTCTATTCTGCTCTCTAAATTTGTTGAAGGGCACTCTGACAATAACAACACTTGATTTCATTTATTACTGGCCAAAGCTCTTACTAAAAACCCTTCCGCTTTTTGATCAAGTGAGTGCTTTTGTAAAATTGAGTTCTGATTCATATTTACAATTTCTTCCCTTCTCATGGCTGTTACTAGCGTAACTTCTTATGCCATTGTGACTCAGTAAACATCAGCGGCATGTATCTTGCAGCTTTTAGTTCTGCAATATTAGAGTTCATCCTATCCAGCAGACCATAAAATGAAGCAGTGAGATCATTTTCTCATTTCTAATCACTCCAGACACACAAAGCATGCTTTTACTTTCTATGCTCCGTCAACATCAAAGTTCTATTGTCCAGTATTTGGAGCTACACATTTTAGAGTCTTGCTTTGTTCATTTATCTGTCTTCAACAATGAGAATGCCCTCAGACATATACGGCCCATTCAAGAAAGAAGAAGGAACTTTATTCTTCCTTGCCTTAGCCAATTGTAATCATTGTCCTTAATCAACTCCCTAATCTGATTCATATCAGATTCTTTACTTTTCAAGATCAATCTATATCTTTCAAGACAAATTGACCAATTTCATAAAGTTATATTGTTCATCCCTCTCCTTTAATTGCAACTGCAGCTTCCCATTGTTTAAAAAGAGCTCTTTCAAAGTATGTGCCCTTAAAATTGCACAGCCCACCAATCACAACATTTCCTACAAATTCTTCATGCATTATAACAGCTAAGTAGAAGATGCTCCATACTCTCCTCGTATCACCTTGGCATGATGATGGACAACCCAAATTGTCAATCACATTTGCCCTATACCCTTTTTCTAAGAATAACAGTTGTGGAAACATTTCCTATTAATGACATCTAACAAAAGATTCAACCTTCAAGGGAGCAAGACTTTCCCACAATTTCTCCCCAACATAGTGAAAAGGCCTTCAAATTGATTGCAACCATTAAAAGACATCACTATAAACCCCAAATTTTAACACTAATTAGAACTCAAAATATTGGATTAAGAAAAAAAATATTCCAGATATAGATTGGGTGGATGTTCTGAAGCTTCCTTTTCTGAAGCCGTCTTCTGGTTGGCTCATGAGCAACGGGCTGCCAGTGGCCTTGTTAGAAGATTAAACAATTTCTTCATTTATCATTTAGGTCTTGTTCATGTTCAGAGTGAATATTCAATGTACACATCAGTTGTATTTTCTTGTAAGCCTTAAAACTTTAAGAGATGCTTAAATTTTAGGAGGTGAAGAAATTCTTAGAGCAACTTTTCTATTGACATTTTAGGAGGTGTGAGAGAGAAGTGATTGCTGAAAATGAAGTGCTTAAAAAGGCGCTAAAATTGTAGAAAGGCAAAAAAAAAAAAAAAAATACTGCTGAAATTGGACACTTAAAATGTCTTTACCGGAGAACTGGGCCTTGTTTTTAATATCGCTTGGTTGTAGTTCATATTTTCAAAGAATGGGCCATCAATTTTAAAACTGCATTCATGGTGCTTTATGACGGAACAAAGATCATGTCAATCCGGCATTGCTATAGGAAATTATGTTGACATATTATAGAATTAAACAACTGGAATGTAGGGGAAACATTAGCTTCAAGCCTTCAACTATTTTTTTCAGTTATGTGCCTTCAACTGATTTGAGTTTCCATTTCTTGTAAATTTATGTCCATAATTTTTTTTTTCTTTTTTTTTGGTATTTGCTTATCATTCTATAGTGATGTTGGCTTTATCGCCTATTAGCAATAACATTAGGGAAGGATGTCTAAAATTGTCTGAAAACTTGAAAAATAAGTTAGCAATGGTCCAAAAGAAAATTGATTGAGGTTAGAGGGAATGATATATTTCCTTATCTTGTGAGATTATATGACCATATGTTTTAGCCAAATTATGCTTCAACCAAATATGCACCAAATAATGAAATGAGAGTGTCATAATATGAACACGCTTTAGCTTTCAAACTAGACCTAGTGGAATGATAGAGAAAGATTCATATAGGCCACCCCAAGTACTGCAACTTGAGTTTCACTTGCAATTTTTTTTGGTACCATCTTGCTGTTGATGCTGCCACTGTCTTTTATGACCGGACTCTACATGATATGAGTATCGCTTCCCTTGTTTAGAATGCTGCTACAATAATTTAGTTTACTGCAATGATTTGAAATTTTCTGCATTCAAAATTCCTTTGATGCATACAGTAATGACACTGAGGAATCTACTTGTTAATTAGCTTTCCCATTTTGTGTATGTAGTTTTCCAATCACAAGCTAACCATGGAGGCAGTCTGGCCAGGCCTATTTGTTGACGAGCATGGTACTTTTTGGGATGTGCCATTTTCAATGGCAATAGATCTGGCTTCTGTTGCCTCTAATTCTGGTCCCAGTTACCACTTGTGTATGCAGCATATTTCAGGGTCTGCCAAGCAGACTGAAGGCAGTCAGACCAGAGGGGTTCCTGCTTCTTTATTTCCTGGACTGTGCCTTAAAAGTGCATTTTCCTTTAAGAAGAATATAGACATTTGGAGAAGTTGCGCTAGAAAGTTGAAATTGGTTCAACCGTTTGATATCTTACTATCAAACCCTCATGTTTCAGCTTCAGGAATCATTGGTGATTGTTTACCCCTCTCTCTCTCTCTCTCTCTCTCTCTCTCTCCCTCTCTTCCCCTCCACTGGTTTGCTTATTATCCATCTTGGTTTTCTGGATGCCTGCTGCATTCCCGCTCTTTGAAATGTTTCAACTGAAGGAATACTTTTCTCTGAGCATATGACATGTGTCCGAAAGTGATATGCCGCTGCTGTAATTTTTTAAAATTTATTTTGGAGCATACATTTAGGAAGTTCTGTTAGTCTGCTGCATAAAATAATCAAATAGTTATATGGCACTTGTTGCATATCTCATGAGTTTTGTGTTTCCCGGCTACGTTGAAAGCTTTGTGCTTAAGTAACATAGCATGCCTTTCCTGGTCGTATTAGCTCTAAGCTTTAACTACTATAGATTAAATTTTTTGCCATAAGTATTTCAATGACTAGCACAATTTTTTTGCAGTTATGATGAAAAAAAATGATACCAAGACAATAAAATGGGGAGGTTGGGCTAGAAAATTTTGGAATGGGATTATAATAACAACTTTGGCATTTACTCCCAATGAAGCCTAAAAGGAAATGGCAATCTTTCTTAATAAGAACTTTTTGAGATATCTGTGCTAATAATCTGCACATCATCAGTTCATTTACAAATCTCTTAATATTTGTAGGTGTGGTTGGTAATGTTTCTGTTGGAGATAATTACGTGATCTCACGAGTTGAGGATGAACCAAAGAGGAGTTACAGATGCTTCAATCTTGGTGCCTATGGAAGGAGTTGCTGTTTTCTTGCCGACTCATTTGCATCTTTTTTGTTCACAGCTCAGCATGGAAACTTTCAAAAGCTTGTTTTAGATCTAACACGATTTCATGTACGACTAGATTTTCCCTCTGGTTCCAAATTTATCTCAGCTGCCGCTCATCTGGCCCAAGATGTTTACAATTCCAGGCAGCTAACCCCAGAAACAGTTGAGGCTATTTGCCCCCATGCCGCATTCTCCCTCCAACAGCAGGTGGAGACTATATATTAGGAACTAGGTCTTAGCTCCAGTTCTGTTATTATTTGCATGGGGATTTTTGTCATCAAGTAGTGCTCTGTGAAAACTGGGTTTGGGCTGATGTTTCTGGCTGTCATGAATGTTATTATTTATTTATTTTTTTCTGTGGCAGATTGTTGGGCCATTCAGTTTTAGAGTTGATTCAGGAGTTGCTGTCAATTTGAAGAACAGAGAATGGCAGGTGAAGTTGGAGGACCCAGTGTTCGCCATTGAATATGCCTTGCAAGTCCTTGTTTCTGCGAAGGCTATTGCTTGGTATGCCCCAAAGCGTCAGGAGTTCATGGTCGAGCTTCGATTTTTTGAGACCTGACCTACCACAGAGACAGCAACAGTTCCTCTCGCATGTTGGCATCGTGGGGGTCGGCGTTGGAAATCTCTTTTTGCTATTTAGTTCGTCTTAGTGCAAGACGACCTGCATGTTGGCATCGTTTTAAAGAACGTGATTTCTTGTTTTTTCTTAAATTTTATTGTTGGGCTGCGCCTCTTTATTCAACTTACGAATGACCGGTGGCACCAACAATATGGTACCATTGAAATCAAGGATTTAGCTTGGGAAAAAAATACAAAAAATTATTCTCAATTTGTCTTGTTTATTTTAACATTGTTCTTAAGCCTTATTTTTTTGAAGTTTTGAAATATATATGTAAAAGCTTGGAATAAAGTTAGATTAAATAAAAGGCTTAGAAAATATTTTTATCTATTTCCGATCTAGTTTAGACATAAAATACCTATATCTGCTAGTTTAAACAAATGGTTAATGATAAATTTTCCATA
>JAODPA010064292.1:0-34299 GCA_025585075.1 Nepenthes mirabilis | reverse complement strand
ATATATATATCTTTTGTGAGTACAAGGTGGCTACCTGAAATGGCCTTGTGATTCTGGGAGGTCGGAGTGTTTTTGCTCACTTTGGACGGAGTGGCTTTGTTGATTTATCCGGAGTTCCTTTGTCCGCTTAAAGGGCAGAGTGGCATTGTTTCACTTTAAGGCTGGAGCGGCCTTGTGTGCGGCATGGTCGGAGTTGAATTGAGATTGCCACTCTCGTCTGGTACTTCAATTGCTGTTTTCGGAGTGCGATTCAAATGCTGAGTTGGTTTTGCGTTTACAACGCTGATTTCGATATTGTATTCTTGTTATTAATGACTTTCGTCATGGTTTAGGGGACTCCCTGATTCTATGTTTCTTTTTTCAAGTCGGCAAAATACTTGGTAAAGAACATAGCTAATTGTACATTTTATTTAAATTTTAGTACAATTAATTACTTAACAAAAAAAAATTGAGGCCCAGTAGAAGTGAATGGATGATAGGATTGACGGTACAAGTTGCAAACGGCCACCAAAGGATAGCGACCTATTCTTCCAAGACTGGATCCGACGAGTAAAGTGATCTGTGAGAGAAATGCAGCCCTTGGAAGAGAGCCTAGTGGTAATTAATGGAACCCCCAAATATCGAATTGGAAGATTGCCCACTCTGAAGCCCATCAGACCAACTATGTCTTGGTGGATGGAAGTGTCCTTTGCACAAATAAAGACTTCACTTTTATTCATATTTGTAGAGAGTCCCGAATACAGTTGGAACTCCTCAAGACATTCCTTAAGAATCCGAATTGATGTAATATCAACATGAGAAAAGAGAAGAAGGTCATCTGCAAAAGCAAGCATGATTGTTTGGGTTTCTTTACATTTCTAATGAAATTTGAATTGATCATTCCTTCTAGCCTTCACTTCAATGATACCATTTAATACCTCCATGACAAGTACAAATAAGTAAGGAGAGATAGGATCTCCTTGACGAAGACCTTTGCCCCCCTTGAAAAATCCGATTGCTTCTCCATTAATATTCATAGTGTACGAAGGTGTGGTAATGCACTGCCTAATCTATTCAACCATTTAAGGAGGAAACTTTATAAGTGACAGCATAGTGATTATAAAGTCCCAGTAGACGGAATCATATGCTTTTATCAGATCAATCTTCATAGTACACCTGGGAGGGTCATGGTCAATGTAATACTTATGTAGAAGCTCATGAGCTAAAAGAATATTGTCACTTATTTGACGTCCAGTAACAAAGGCCGTTTGGCACTTACCGACATTATAGGGTAATGTCATCTTTAATCAGTTTGCAATGATCTTTGAAATTGCTTTATAGATGACATTACAACATGATATAGGTCAGTAATCAGAAACTGTTCGCGGAGATTGCACCTTCGATATAAGACTGATAATAGTTGTATTCAATTGTTTAAGAAGTTTTCTGTGAGTGAAAAAATCACTGATGGCTTCACAAACAGACTGACCTACAACCTCCCAAGAAGCCTTAAAGAATTTTGAAGTGAATCCATCCGGGCCTGGGGCTCTATCATCACCAATAAAAAATATTGCCTTTCGAATCTCCTCCTCAGTTATCGGACCAATGAGTGTGCTAGTTAGATAGTCCGGAACCGTGTGGTGGATGTAAGGCCGAAGTCGTGAAGCATCTGCCAATACACCTATTCGACCCGACCCAAGGACCTTCCTGAAGTGATCGACAATAAATTTATGGACAGCCTCAGTCCCAACAGTCGGGTTCCCAGACTCATCTAGCAGGGAGATAATTCTTTTCCTATTATTGTTTCCGTTTATGGTCTTGAAAAAGAATTTTGTGCACCGGTCACCCTCTTTAAGCCATCTTGTCTTGGCTTTTTGTTGAAAAAATTCAACTTCCCTTGCCATTGCATCTTGATAGGCAGTCCTACTTGAAGATTCCTCATGGGAACATCCAAGTGGGGAAGGGGGTTGGTCTTGAAGTTCCTCCAATTTTTTCCTAGTGCGTAAGACTTCGTCATGAACATCACCTTCAAGAACATTTATAGTTTTAAGTGCATACTTCGTCTTTTTGAGTTTTGATACCAACCGATACATGGGAGTACCTCTCACCTCATCAACCCTGGCATCTTTTACCATTTGGTGAAATCTTGGGGATTTGGTTAGAAAATTATTAAAACGAAACATCCTATGATTTCGGTTTGGTTCATCTGATGGAAAAAGAATGCAAGGGGAATGATCAGACAGTCTGGGAAGTGAAAAAGTTGCTTTGGCTCTTCTGAAATAATCCAACCAATGCCCATTTGCCACAACTCTATCAAGCTTCCCGAAAATACGGTTAGGAGGATCTCGCCCATCATTCCATATATAATGCATACTGTAACGACCCAAATTTCAAGACCTAGAAATTTAAGTCATCGGGTCCAGCCAATGATAGTTGACCGAAAAATGTAATAAGTTGGCCTTAAGATAAGAACTCCATCCAAGGCACTCCGCCCTTTCAGCAAAAAGAACTCCGTCCTTTTGTTGGAAAAAGAACTCCGCCCTTTATGTGAGGAAAAAAAAGTCCGACTTCCCTTTGTAACAACCCAAAATTTAAAACAAAGGAATATTTTAGTCTTAGAATCCGTTCAACGCCCGTTGACCGGAAAGTATAACAAGAAAGGAAAATTGGCCTGAGAATGATTTAGGTCCGGCTTCAACAAGTCCGGATAACAAGGAAAATTTCAATCATCAAGTCCGGTCAACGCAGGTTGACCGAAAAACGAAATAAGAAATGTACGTCAGCTGAAGATGAGATCAAGTTCGGCCTAAAAAGAAGTCTGGATTTCATTGGTGAAAAGAAGTCCGAATTTCCTTAGTAAAAAGAACTCCGGATTTTCTTGGTGAAAAGAAGTCCGGATTTTCCTTGATAAAAAGAAGTCCGAATTTCCTGTGAATAAAGAGGTCCGACTTTTGATACTAAAACTTACTCCGGATTTCCCATTAAAATCAAGTTCGGCCTTGAGAAGTGCAGATTTTAGCGGCAAAGAGAAGAAGTCCGGATTTAATGAAGAAGAAGTCCGGATTTCATTGATGAAATTCTAGTCCGGATTTCCCTTGGTAAAAAGAACTTCGGATTCCGTGGGGAACAGAAGTCCGGATCTCCTTGAAGAAAAGAAGTTCGGATTTTGTTTAAAAGAAGTACTCCGGATTTTTCGAAGTAAAAAGAAGTCCGGATTTAATGAAAATGAAGTCTAGTCTGTAAGGACGGCATGCGGTATGTGTGAAGTAAAGACGGAGTAGATTGGGAGTAATCCGGTCAACGTAAAATGTTGACCGAAAAAATGTAAACGAATGGATGGAAAGTAAAGAAGAGAGAGATCCGGTCAACACCAATAGTTGACCGGAATAAATTAAGTTCGGTCACAGAAAATAAGGAAAAATATTGGGAAGAAACGACCATCAATAATCTGGCTATTTCCAAGACGTATTGGAAAACGTAAATCATAAATAACCCTCTTTGGAAAATGTAAGACTATAAATATCACCATTGAAAAATGTGAAACCATAAATGATGGCCACTTAACCCACCGGCTATAAAAAAGGCTTAAGAACATCAGAAAAAGGCACCCACTAGAACTCTCAGTAAAGAAGGAGACCGAAAAGCTAAGGCAAGGTAGAAAGAAATCAGACAAGATACTCACCCCTATTTCTAAAACTCATGTTTATTTATGTTGCTATGAAAGTATATGATATTCTGTATGAAGTATGCTTTTGCTGTTTTATGACTTATCATTCTGAAATGCATGTTTAAAGGAAATTCTGTTACGCATGATGTTAGATTTATTCTATTTATGATTAATTGTCAATGGTTATGAATTTTTCTAAATGCATGTTTACGGAAAGAAATTTTAGGTCTTAAGATGAAACAAGAACTCCTGCTATTGAACCCTGTTCTGTCAAAAGATCTCTGAATTTAAGATAAAAGACCTCCGGCATTTTGAAAAATGAACTTCGGAATAGAGCATTGATTAACAGTAAATAAACCCTGGATTTAAAAACTTCAGATTTTGACAGAAAGCACTTTGAACTTAGAACTTCGGATTTTAATAGAAAATGTACTTTGAATTTAAGAACTTCGGACTTTAACAGAAAACACTCCGGATTAAGAGCTTCGGATTTTAAACAAACACACTCCAAATTTTAGAGCTCCGAATTTTAAAAAGAAAAGCACTCCGTCGAGTTATGAAAAAGAACTCCGGCCTTTGATGCTTCGGTTTTGCCGTGTTAAAATCGAAATCGGCTTTCTTCATGTTAAAATCGAGATCGGCTTTCTTCATGTTAAAATCAAAATCGGCTTTCTTTATGTTAAAATCGAGATTGGCTTTCTTCATGTCAAAATCGAAATCGGCTTTCTTTATGTTAAAATCGAGATCGGCTTTCTTCATGTTAAAATCGAAATCGGCTTTCTTCATATTAAAATCGAGATCGGCTTTCTTCATGTTAAAATCGAGATTGGCTTTCTTCATGTTAAAATCGAGATCGGCTTTCTTCATGTTAAAATCGAAATCGGCTTTCTTTATGTTAAAATCGAGATCGGCTTTCTTCATGTTAAAATCGAGATCGGTCTTTCTTTGTATTAAAATCGAAATCGGCATTCTTTGTGTTAAAATTGAAATCGGCCCCTTTGTGATAACAATGAAACCGGCCATGAGTACTTGAAATGAAAACCAGCTCTAATTTAAATTTGAAACCGGCCATGTGTCTGTGGAATTTGAACTCCAGTTTTAGAACTCCGGATTTTAAAGAAAGATCACTCCTAATTTTAGAGCTTCGAATTTTATAAGAAAATGAACTCCAGATTTAAGAACTTCGGATTTTGAAAGAAATCACTCCGGATTTATGAACTTCGGATTTTGAAAGAATAGCTCTCCGGATTATGGAAAAGAAAAGCACTCCGTCCATTTTAAAAAGAAAGGCACTCCGTCCCTGTTAAAAGAACTTCTGACTTAATAAGATTGCACTCCGTCTTTATGAATTAGGAACTCCGTTTTTCTTATGAACTTCGGATTCCAGAAAGGAACTCCGGCTTTGATAAAAAGGACTTCGACTTTTGGAACTACGGCCTGCTGTTTGAAAAAGAACTCCGGAAATTTGATGAAAAACACTCCGTCCTGAATTTCGGACTTATTATGAAAAACACTCCGTCCTCTTTATTGAAAAGAAAGAACTTCGGATATTGAATTCGGATTTTTAAAAGATGAACTCTGACTTTTGATAAAAAAGAAAATATGGACTTCAAATGTTGAAGTTAAAGAACAAAGGCTATAAGAACAAGGAAAATGCATGTATTATGGACCGCAAGTGGAACTCTTCCGACTTTTGATCTATGATGATTGGCCATTAAAGAACACGAACCAAGAACCGAATTTTCATTAAACTTGCTGTTAAAGATGGATGAAGGATATTGGAGTGACACTCGAGGATGCCTCCTAGGCCACGGGAGGGGACCTTTTGGTGGCATAAGAACTATGGAATATGGCCCCATATGCCGGGTTAAAGGCATTACCTCCCACCCCGCGGAGCATAATGAGGAGATACGGCTTTAGGTTGTGGGGTAGCACACAACCCGTCCTCGATGTTGTCCGCTCCCGTCCGGTCCCTAAAGTTGAAATGAATTCCGAATGATTTTGATGAATTTTCTGAAGACAAGATGAAAAGAATAAGAACTGAATAAGAAACGATATGATGATTTTTCTTATTCTTTGTTATATTATGAATTTATATTTTGATTAAATTATATGATTATGTTTTCTGCATGTGAGTATCCTGCTGGGCTTTGTAAGCTCATTCTTGCAACTTTTCAGATGACAAGCTTATGGAGGATGAAGTTGAGTAGAATCCTATGGTGTAGCTGAATGTTTAAGCTGGCCGGAGTAGATTTTTGGGAGCTTTGTTTATTTTGTTTTTGAGGAAACTTGTAAAATTATTCCACTGCTTATGAATGTTAGTTTGTTTCTGTGACACTTTGGGATAAATAAAAGTAATAATTTCTAGTATGCATCTCAGGTTTGAATGAAGAAAAGCAAAATTTTTATGTTAATCTATTTATCCTTATCATAAATTATATGATTTAGATTTGACGACGGCTTTTGATGATAACTAAAAGTCAGGTCATCACAGTTGGTATCAGAGAGAAAACTGAGATGCTTTAGGTTAATTTCAATCAACACGGAAATATAGGACAGGATTAGTTAAGGCAAGAAGAGAGTTAGCTTTACTTATGTTTTGGACGGAGTAAATTGTGATAGCCACCCTTGGCTAGTTGACCGACCAAAATGTTCTTTGAGAAATCAAAGTCATCGATGAAGTTATGTCTAAATAGAAGAAGTCGAGCCGACCGGATTAACAACTCTCCGGATCCGAAAGCAAGGTGCTTGAACCTGCAATAGATGGCTGATGTTATAAAAGACTTAGCTTCACCGACTCCGGTAGCCGCCCCAATTCCTGTGCAAATAGGAAGTGAAGTTGACTTCAGTTAGTTGACGTGAAGAAGATCATGGTCTTGAGAATTAAGAGGTAATGTCCTATGTGCCTATGAAAACTTTAAGGATGAATACTCTATTTAATGAGACTCTCGGGAGCCTGTTCTGTATTTTAGATCAAGGTTCTAAGGTATTAACTTAAAATATTAATTAGGAGGTAGGACCTTTGGACTTAATATTGTAATCTGGTATCGTTTTGGGGATTCCAAACCCATATTTGCATTGTGTTTTGAGTTATGGGCAATGGGAGACGTAAGCTTTGTAATAGCAGCAAAGGTGACCTAGTAATTGGAAAGACAAAAGACATATCAAAAGTAGGTGTTTATGTACGAACCTTGGAATTGAATTGTACGATTTTAGGTATGAACTTGAGCTATCTAAGTTTAAAAGTCTTAATCTGATCTTAATAGTAGTTCGGTGGAGGAACTTCAGTACTATTGGATTAGTAAAGAATGACATCCGACAATCAAGTTGAGGAATCTAAGGCATAAGTTTGAATTGATTAAGGTATCAAGAGATTGATGACATCTTCCTATGGAACATTTGATGAGAATCTATGTTAAGTCTAATTAGTATATACGGCCACATCTTAAAGTTATTTTGTGGTCATGGAGGGGCTTCCGCCGTGTGACTATTTGAGGATGATTATCGAAGGAAGATTAGGTTGACTTATCTGTTGACCAATAATTTGAGGTTGTGTCAAAATCAACGAAAATCGTTGAGAATTATATGCAGAGCCGTGGAAGTATAAGCTTTGGTATCATACTCTAGAACCTTTGAGGTAAATAGATGGACCGATAAGGTTATTCATGAATTTCTAAAATGGGGTTGCCTAGGAGGTTGAAGATTTGATAAGCAGACCTTGTAAATGGATAGGCGTAGTTCGAGAATTGTTGTAAAGGCTTGATGATTTCTAAGATCGATTTGGGTTCATAGTGTGTAAGATGTGGATAAATGGAAGTTGTAGTCCCAGTGGTATTCAGGTTAAGGATATAACCACTGCAAAGTTCTAAAACGTTGTTTGAGTTTTGTAGGTTCGTTGGCATTTCATGAATTTCATGGGTTGAGTCTTTTAAGCATATTCGGGTCCGAGTTGAGATGATTTTATCGATGATTTCAAAGAACATGGGGTGCATGTAATTGTTAAGGATTATGCTATAAGTTGTGAACGGTTAATAATCTGTATGCCCCATTAAGAAGGGAATGTGAGTTTAGCTAGGGAAATGCCTTGCTAAGCTTGTGGCTCTTTGGTATCATGATTTTAAGGTCAATAAGATTTTAAGTGATGGCTAATTGGGAAAAACGATTAATATCATGAAAGCATATTATCACCTTAGGTCTAACTGAAATTATTCAATGACCTGACGAGTATTCCTAAAGGATTGCAGTGTTAGTGAGATGATCAGCGTGGGAGAGATTTGTAATTGTTAGGACAAAAGGTAATTTTTGGGGAATAAAAAGGTATTAAGAGACGTTTATGTCATTTGGGGTTGACCCCTAATGTGTTCTGTAAGGTATAGTAGAATGTAATACTTTTGAAAAAGATTAAGATTATGCTACTCTCACGTTATGATAGATGGCTACCTTCGAACTATGTGGGGGAAGAGTTCACAATTAGAGTTGCTCCACGTGTTAGTTGGATTTTAGCCAATGAAATTTCCATTTAGAGAACTTATGATGATAGCCCTTATCAAAAATTTTAAAAGCCAGAATAATTGTGTCATTGAGAAAAATGATCTCATGATATTGCTTGTGGGTAGATCTGTTTAAAGGTTGAGAATGTGAACCTTAGTATTTCCTTTAGAATGTAGGCATCACGTGCTGCGAGTCTTTGGACTTGTATGTTGTTGAGGTTTCATAGGAAATGTGAAGAATGAATTGTGAGTAAGTCCAAATGATTTGGTGATAGGATGCATTGGGATCATAAGATTTTGAGTAATAATTTAAAGTTATATTGACTCTTGGAGTGATCGTTATAACTGCAATAAGGCCGAAGAATGAGGATTTTGGGATTTTCCTTCATAATATGACTATCCTAGACTATTTAAAACAAAGTAGTGCAGCGTAAGCATTGTGAAATCATAACCCAAAGATTTTAAGAGTAATGTTAAGGTCCCTGTGATGGAAATTTTCGAAACTTGGAATGAACTTTAGTGGAAGTTCATTGAATTCGTTTGAAGTATCATATTGTATTGGAAAAATAATTAGCATTACTGTAAGTCGCTCTTGAAATTCGGGGATCCTTATAAGGTCTTTATTGTATCAATGATTGAGAAAGTGTCTGGGTTTAGTCCTTCTGAGCTAAGGATTTATTTTGCAATGAGGATTTAAGAGGATTCAATTGCTTGAGGTTTCCTAGAATAATCCTTGTCTGAGGGAATAACTTCTGGATGCAGGAAAGAATATCTGTGGTTATGAAATTGTGAGGATTGTCAAATTTCGGGGACGGAATTTCTATAAGTGGGGGAGATTGTAACGACCCAAATTTCAAAACCTAGAAAATTCAGTCATCGGGTCCGGTCAACGATAGTTGACCGAAAAATGTAATAAGTTGGCCTTAAGATAAGAACTCCATCCAAGGCACTCCGCCCTTTCAGCAAAAAGAACTCCGTCCTTTTGTTGGAAAAAGAACTCCGCCCTTTATGTGAGGAAAAAGAACTACGGCTTCCTTTTGTAACAACCCAAAATTTAAAACAAAGGAATATTTCAGTCTTAGAATCCGTTCAACGCCCGTTGACCGGAAAGTGTAACAAGAAAGGAAAATTGGCCTGAGAATGAATTAGGTCCGACTTCAACAAGTCCGGATAACAAGGAAAACTTCAATCATCAAGTCCGGTCAACGCAGGTTGACCGGAAAATGAAATAAGAAATGTACGTCAGCTGAAGATGAGATCAAGTTCGGCCTAAAAAGAAGTCTGGATTTCATTGGTGAAAAGAAGTCCGGATTTCCTGTGAATAAAGAAGTCCGGATTTCCTTAGTAAAAAGAACTCCGGATTTTCTTGGTGAAAAGAAGTCCGGATTTTCCTTGATAAAAAGAAGTCCAAATTTCCTGTGAATAAAGAGGTCCGGCTTTTGATACTAAAACTTACTCCGGATTTCCCATTAAAATCAAGTTCGGCCTTGAGAAGTTCAGATTTTAGCGGTAAAGAGAAGAAGTCTGGATTTAATGAAGAAGAAGTCCGGATTTCATTGATGAAATTCTAGTCCAGATTTCTGGATGAAAAAGATGTTCGGATTTCCCTTGGTAAAAAGAACTTCGGATTCCGTGGGGAACAGAAGTCCGGATCTCCTTGAACAAAAGAAGTCCGGATTTTGTTTAAAAGAAGTACTCCGGATTTTCTGAAGTAAAAAGAAGTCCGGATTTAATGAAAATAAAGTCTAGTCTGTAAGAACGGAATGCGGTGTGTGTGAAGTAAAGACGGAGTAGATTGGAAGTAATCCGGTCAACGTAAAATGTTGACCGGAAAAACGTAAACGAATGGATGGAAAGGAAAGAAGAGAGAGATCCGGTCAACACCAATAGTTAACCGGATGAAATTAAGTCCGGTCACAGAAAATAAGGAAAAATATTGGGAAGAAACGACCATCAATAATCTGGCTATTTCCAAGACGTATTGGAAAACGTAAATCATAAATAACCCTCTTTGGAAAATGTAAGACTATAAATAACACCATTGGAAAATGTGAAGCCATAAATGATGGCCACTTAACCCACCGGCTATAAATAAAGGTTTAAGAACATCAAAAAAAGGCACCCACTAGAACTCTCAGTAAAGAAGGAGACCGAAAAGCTAAGGCACGGTAGAAAAGAAATCAGGCAAGATACTCACCCCTATTTCTAAAACTCATGTTTATTTATGTTGCTATGAAAGTATATGATATTCTTTATGAAGTATGCTTTTGCTGTTTTATGACTTATCGTTATAAAATACATGTTTAAAGGAAATTCTGTTACGCATGATGTTAGATTTATTCTATTTATGATTAATTGTCAATGGTTATGAATTTTGCTAAATGCATGTTTACGGAAAGAAATTTTAGGTCTTAAGATGAAACAAGAATTCCTGCTATTGAACCCTGTTCTGTCAAAAGATCTCTGAATTTAAGATAAAAGACCTCCGGCATTTTGAAAAATGAACTTCGGAATAGAGCCTTGATTAACAGTAAATAAACCCTGGATTTAAGAACTTCAGATTTTGACAGAAAACACTTCGAACTTAGAACTTCGGATTTTAATAGAAAATGCACTCTGAATTTAAGAACTTCAGACTTTAACAGAAAACACTCTGGATTAAGAGCTTCGGATTTTAAACAAACACACTCCAGATTTTAGAGCTCCGAATTTTAAAAAGAAAAGCACTCCGTCCAGTTATGAAAAAGAACTCCGGCCTTTGATGCTTCGGTTTTGCCGTGTTAAAATCGAAATCGGCTTTCTTCATGTTAAAATCGAGATCGGCTTTCTTCATGTTAAAATCGAAATCGGCTTTCTTTATGTTAAAATCGAGATCGGCTTTCTTCATGTTAAAATCAAAATCGGCTTTCATCATGTTAAAATCGAGATCGGCTTTCTTCATGTTAAAATCGAGATCGGCTTTCTTCATGTTAAAATCGAGATCGGCTTTCTTCATGCTAAAATCGAAATCGGCTTTCTTTATGTTAAAATCGAGATCGGCTTTCTTCATGTTAAAATCGAAATCGGCTTTCTTCATGTTAAAATCGAGATCGGCCTTTCTTTGTATTAAAATCAAAATCGGCATTCTTTGTGTTAAAATTGAAATCGGCCCCTTTGTGATAACAATGAAACCGGCCATGAGTACTTGAAATGGAAACCAGCTCTAATTTAAATTTGAAACTGGTCATGTGTCTGTGGAATTTGAACTCCAGTTTTAAAACTCCAGATTTTAAAGAAAGATCACTTCTAATTTTAGAGCTTCGGATTTTATAAGAAAATGAACTCTGGATTTAAGAACTTCGGATTTTGAAAGAAATCACTCCGGATTTATGAACTTCGGATTTTGAAAGAATAGCACTCCGGATTATGGAAAAGAAAAGCACTCCGTCCATTTTAAAAAGAAAGGCACTCCGTCCCTGTTGAAAGAACTTCTTACTTAATAAGAATGCACTACGTCTGTATGAATTAAGAACTCTGTTTTTCTTATGAACTTCGGATTCCAGAAAGGAACTCCGACTTTGATAAAAAGGACTTCGGCTTTTGGAACTACGGCCTGCTGTTTGAAAAAGAATTCTGGAAATTTGATGAAAAACACTCAGTCCTGAATTTCGGACTTATTATGAAAAGCACTCCGTCCTCTTTATTGAAAAGAAAGAACTTCGGATATTGAATTCGGATTTTTGAAAGATGAACTTTGGCTTTTGATAAAAAAGGAAATACGGACTTCAAATGTTGAAGTTAAAGAACAAAGGCTATAAGAACAAGGAAAATGCATGTATTATGGACAGTAAGTGGAACTCTTCTGACTTTTGATCTATGATGATTGGCCATTAAAGAACACGAACCAAGGACCGAGTTTCCATTAAACTTGCTGTTAAAGATGGATGAAGGATATTGGAGTGACACTCGAGGATGCCTCCTGGGCCACGGGAGGGGACCTTTTGGTGGCATAAGAACTATGGACTATGGCCCCGTATGCCGGGTTAAAGGCATTACCTCCCGCCCCGCGGAGCATAGTGAGGGGATACGGCTTTAGGTTGTGGGGTAGAACACAACCCGTCCTCGATGTTGTCCACTCCTATCTGGTCCCTAAAGATGAAATGAATTCCGAATGATTTTGATGAATTTTCTAAAGACAAGATGAAAAGAATAAGAACTGAAGAAGAAACGATATGATGATTTTTTTTATGCTATGTTATATTATGAATTTATATTTAGATTAAATTATATGCTAATATTTTCTGCATGTGAGTATCCTGCTGGGCTTTGTAAGCTCATTCTTGCAACTTTTCAGATGACAAGCTTATGGAGGATGAAGTTGAGTAGAATCCTATGGTGTAGCTGAATGTTTAAGCTGGCCGGAGCAGATTTTTGGGAGCTTTGTTTATTTTGTTTTTGAGGAAACTTGTAAAATTATTCCGCTGCTTATGAATGTTAGTTTGTTTCCGTGACACTTTGGGATAAATAAAAGTAATAATTTCTAGTATGCATCTCAGGTTTGAATGAAGAAAAGCAAAATTTTTATGTTCATCTATTTATCCTTATCATAAATTATATGATTTAGATTTGACGACGGCTTTTGATGGTAACTAAAAGTCGGGTCGTCACACATACCCTCATGGCATACATCCTCAAGGTCACAGTCTCGGAGGCATTTGTCAAGGTCTAGTGAACTTTTTTGGTGCCAAACACCTCCAAGTGCCTCGGATGGAGATCTAATAGCATTGAAATCCCCAAGTGCAGCCCAGGGGAGATCGCCTGGGAAGGAAGCCATCTGTCTAAGGCTCTCCCAAAGACTCCTTCAGATGCTTTCTAAGTTTGCACCATATATGAACGATAAAATGCAACGAAAATTGTCCTCCAGAGGGTCCCAACCCACCTTTCAGTGTGAATAACCTGGACTTCAGAAGAAATAATTTTCACCCCTACCTTTAGAGGGTCCCAACCCACCCAAATACGCCCCAGAGAAGATTCAGAGTAGTTCATGTACCAATCCCAATGAAGTCTAATCCTAGCTGATATGGACGTAGAATTCCTCTCAGTTACTTTAGTTTCAACAAAACCCACAATATTACAGTCGTGGGAGCTGATGAGGTTTCGGACTTCATGGGCTTTTACCAGCCCATTTAGCCCCCTCACGTTCCAACAAGCTATATTAATCATGGGATGAGGGCGAAAGTGGGGAAGCTCTCTTAGACCCCGGGGAATCTTTTTTCTTTCTCGACGCTTTTTTCCCCTCTTTTTGACACTGCCATTGGATAGAGGAGGAGTCATGGAAATTGGGCTTTTATTATTCGATATTATTTTTTTTGTTAAGTAATTAATTGTATTAAATTAAAGTAAATTGTACAAAAAATTATGTTTATTTACCAAGTGTTTTGCCGACTTGGAAAACAAATCATAGAAATAAGGGGAACCCCTAAACCCATGACAAAAGTCATTAAGAAATAAGATTATAATAATATTCACTTACTGTAAAGGAAAAACCCATCTGGACCTTACAGCCAATCCACTCCATCCTAGGAGCCAAGAAGGCACTCCAGCTCAAAGACCAATGCACTCCGGGAGAACGAAGAATAGCACACCGTTCAAAGAGAGGAATAACACTCTGGCTGAGCCACTCTATCCAAAGAGACAAGAAAGCACTCCGGATAAAGGAAACACATGCACTACGGAAGCACGAGCAAAAACACTCCGTCCAAAGTGAGAAAAACACTCCGTCCAAGGAGACAAAGAGAGCACTCCGAAAAAAGGACAAATGCACTCCGGAGGCACAAACAAAGAGGCTCCGTCCAAAATGAGATAAAATAATCCAGCCACTTCACTAATTTTTTTTTTCTATTTAGAGGAGAAAAAACGCTGGAACTTGCTGCCAATCCACTCCATCCTATTAGACAAGAAGTTACTCCGGATAAATACACTCCGGGAGCATGAAAACAAGGCACTCCTTCCAAAGAGAGGAGAATCACTCCGGGTAAGCCACTCTGTCCAAGGAGACTAGAAAGCACTCCTGATAAAGGAAACACATGCACTCCGGTAAGACGCACAAAATCACTCCGTCCAAATTCAGATAAATCACTCCGTCCAAAGTGAGAAAAACACTCCTTCTAAGGAGACAAAGAAAGGCACTCCGGAAAAGGGAAATGCACTCCGGGAGCACTAACAACTATGCTCCGTCCAAAATGAGATAAAAATAATCCAGTCACCTCACTAATTAATAAATTTTTTTTTCAAGCCCACACGGGAAAAGAAGGCACTCCGGCTTCTAAGAATCACTCCGTCTATTCAAACAAGAGGCGCTCCATCCAAATGACTCCGGCTAAGGCACTCCGTCTTTACGAGCACTCCGTCTTTAAAGAGCACTCCGTCTTTAAAGAGCACTCCTTCTTTTGCATCAAGGCACTGACCTCCAAACCTTGGGGTACCAGCTAATTCAGTATCAGAGGGTTCATGAGTTGACTCCACATCCACAAGACCACACGAATCATCAATTGGAGGTGGACATTTGGAGTCCAAAGGGCATGTAACATAAGTTATGCGATTCTCTTGATGGTCACATTGTGATTTCAGACCTTTCTTCATTTCAACAGACCTCATGGAAAAGTCTAATCCAGTCTCGGCCCATTGTGAGGGGAGAATCAATGGAGTCCCCCTCTAGAGAAACTGGAGGGCATTTGCCATCATGAGATGATTCAGCCTTATTTAGCTCCTGAAGGACACTAAAAGGATTAGAGGTATCCAGAACCTGATGACCCGACACACAAAAGAAGATGGGGCAATAGCGGGACCAACCTGGCAAGCAGCAGGGTATTCGGCTTAGGGGCTGGCCGAACCTAGTTATGGATGTTTCCCACCTCCTTGGGGACCCACTGTTGTTTGTAAGAGGGTGCCTTGACCTCAACAATTCCAGAAGTGGTATGCTTCAAATGTCTCCATTGGTAATCTAACTTAATCTCAACGAATGGATTGTCCGAGTGCTCATCAGGGCATCCTAAATGAACTTTCATAAAGTCAGGTAAGTGAGTGTCCACGCCTACCTCAACACAGACCCTAGCAAACCCAATTCTTTCAAGCCTCTCTGTGACTGGATCTAGTCGAATTGGCTTCCCAACAGCACTGGCAATCCAGCTCAGACCAAGTGGTGTCCACAATTCAACTGGAACCCCAGTCATTGTCACACAGTTGGGAAATTATTTATGCTCCTCTTTTGACAGCAACATCCCTGGTTTCCATTTCTTTAGAAAGAAAGGATGACCAGCAATAGACCACGGGCCACTATTAAGGCATTTTTCAAGCATTTGGGTAGATAAGAATCGAAAAAAGAAAAATCCCAAATCATTCCCAGCCACATGTTGAAGTTCAAAACGGGCCCAAATTTTTCTGGTGATATAGTTGACTGCATTGTAATGAATGGGGTTGCCAACACAATATCCAACCAAAGTGGTTCCCCAAGGCTCCTCACCTTGTTGTATAACATCGGCTGGGGGTGACAAAATTGTGTTCTCTATATTGGAATATTTAGGAGGATAGAATTTTAGAAGAGACTTACCTCCATGAGTATTCTTTGTCACCACCGAGGACCATGTGATGCCCGTCGGACCTCCAGCATGCTCAGTGGGTAACCCCGATCCAGATTTAGTCCTGGGAACATCATTCTCACGCCTTTGAGGAGGTAATAGGATCTGTCCTGTAAACCTGGCCACCAGATGGCACTCCAACTGAACTCCCTGAGAGGCAGGGGTGAAACCCTCCACTAAACCTGTTGAATCCATTGGATGATTGGAAAGACCATCGGATGGCATCAATTCTGCCCCAGCATACTTAGTCTGCATTGCTGTTTGTACATATCATTTAAATTTAATGCAATTAATTACTTAACAAAAAAAAATACTTAGTCTGCATTGTGCTATTCAGCATATGAAGACGGTCACCTGGGTTGGAATCTACCGCATCCAGGCAGCAGCCGCTACCATCAGGATTCAACTCCTCAGTGCTCATCATTACAAATGACAAACTGCCATCAGCAATTTCAACACCCTTCTGCTTGGATTCCAGATTGGGAATGGTAAGAGATACTGGGGAGCCAATTGTGGGATTAATTTTCATACAGGGCACCTCATTGTGGACAGATTTACACACTCCCACCACTTCTTTACAATAGTCTGACTGGAAAATAGGGGTAGCAGGGGAGATAGAAAACCCATCAAACACACGAGAAGCATGGGCGCTAGAAATTGCCTTGAAAGAAACCTTCTTGGCGGCTAGCAAACTCAAAAATTGACATTCATGAATCGGTGAACCCAGAGAATCTGACTCCTTTGAGTCGCCTATGGCAGACGAACTCGACACCGGAGCGGAACTATGAGAACCATGGAGGGGAAAATCAAAATCTGGAGATGGTGGACTAGATGGATAACAATCCTTGGCCTGAGGACGAAGAGAAGGGGACAGTCTTAACTCCATCGACATGGGCGTTAAAAAAGAAACGACTCAGTAAAGCAGAACGACGGGATTTAGATGAAGAAATAGAGCGAACGATTTCGAAAAGGAGCGACGGATTTGTAGAATTGGGGGAAAGAACGACTGATTTGTAGAATTGCGACGAAAGTAGAAAGACTGGAAAGAGGGGTCAGATTTCTCGGCACTGGCAGCAGTGGAGGACGAAACGGCCGCAGTGACAGAGACGGGATCTACAGCCGCCGAACACCAGGGCGTAAAGGGAATCTAGAGAGAAGGGAGAGCATCTCTCTCTAGGGTTTCCCAAGGAAATCAAGCTCATAAATTGGACCAAGAATCTTCGACTTTAAGATGATTAAAAGGCTATACGGATTTCAATTGTTGAAGTTAAAGAACAAAGGCTATACGAATAAGGAAAATGTATGTAATCTGGACAGCAAATGGAACTCTACGACTTTCGACTTCCGAACTACGACAGATGGCCATCAAAAGACATGAACTAAGAACCGAGTTTCCATTAAACTTTCTGTTAAAGATGGATGAAGGATATTGAAGTGACACTTGAGGACTGCCTCCTGGGCCACGGGGGGAGACTTTTGGTGTCATAAGACTTTTGGATTACGGTTCCTTATGCCGGGTTAAAGGCATTACCTCTTGCCTTGGGGAGCATAATGAGAGGATACGGCCTTAGGTTGTGGGGTTACACACCACCGTTCCTCGATATTGTCCGCTCCCGTCCGGTCCCTAAAGATGATATGGATTTCGTATGGTTTTTATGAATCTTCTAAAGACAAGATAATAAGAATAAGAACAAGGAAATTCTGAACTAAAGAAGAAATTATATGGTGATTTCATATGTTAAAGTTATGATAAAAATACTTACTTTGATATGATTATATGTATGTTTATGTTTTCTGCATGTGAGTATCTTGTTGGGCTTTGTAGCTCACTCTTGCCACTTTTCAGATGATGAGAGGCTTATGGAGGATGAAGTCGAGTAGAACCATTTGATGTAGCTACACGGCATAGCTGGCCGGAGCTGATAAATGAAGAAATTGTTTTATTCCTTTTGATGTTTTGAGAAGACTTGTATAACAGTTCCGCTGTATATGAATCTATGGATGATAGCATGTTTCCGTGATTACTTATTGGATAAATGAAATTGATAATTCTAGTAAGCATCTTAGGTCATATCTAGGCATTCAGGTTTGTCTAACCTTAGTGTTGGCCGGCCTTTTATGAAATTAAAACCGGAAGGCCAGCTCATGTAGTTCGGCCTCATGCAATCCGGTATATAAAAGAAAAATTTTTATGTCCACCTAATTATTATCTATTTATTTACTTTGGCAATTGATAAGAATTTATGCTTGGCGGCGGCTTTATGCGGTGGAATAAGGCCAGACTATCACAGTTAGTATCAGAGAAAATTAAGATGCTTTAGGTTTGATCTAAATCAATACGGAAATTTAAGGCAGGATAAATTAAGGGTAAAAAGAAATTAGTACTACTTATGCTTAGGACAGAGTACTATGTGTTAGCCGCCTTTAGCTAGTATTCTGACCAAAACGGTCTTTTCAGGAACCAAAGTCATTGCTGAAGATATGTCTAATAGAGGAAGGTGAGCCATCCGGACTAGCAACCCTCCGAACTCAGAAATAAGGTACTTAAACCTATTAGACAGGATGGCAGACGTCATAGAAGCTTTGGCTCTGCCAACTCCGGTGACCACCCCAATTCCTGTTCAACAGGAGAGAACGGTCTACGATCACTTTACCAACGAGCGAATCCTTGAATTCTCAGGAGAACCCAACCCATTGAAGGTAGATACCTGGATCCAACAACTAAAGAAGGTGTTTGCGGTGATTAAGTGCCCTACTGGAGATATGGTTCTGTTTGCCACCCATAAGCTAGTAGGTGAGGCCTACCATTGGTGAAAATTACAGAAGAGAGTTTTCGAGGTACCAGACAGGGATATTACTTAGAAAATGTTTGAAGCAGCATTCTTGAAAAAATACTTCCCAGCTAACCTTCGTGGACAGAAAGAGGATGAATTTCTTCGCTTAAGGCAATGTACTCGCTCTGTGGCTGAGTACGATGCAAAGTTTGCAGAGCTATCTCGTTATGCTCCTTATATGGTGGAAGACCAGGAGAGGAAGGCTAGGAGGTTCTTTCAAGGGTTAAGAGATGATATTAGGAGGCACCTTTCAACTCTGAAGTTGGCCACGTACGGAGAGGTGTTAGAAAGGGCTGTCATCTATGAGAAGGAGCTGGAGAGATGAGCAGTTCTCAGGCAAAGGACTTTTAGTCAGGCTTCAAAGGCTAGTGCTAGTGGAGGCCCTTCTAAGAAGGCGAGACCGTTAAAGTCCAGTGGGGAGCAGAATCGATCTGTATAGATTTTTTGAACACCTAGTAATGCATGTGATCATTGCGGAAAATCACATGAAGGGAAGTCGTGTTATAAGAAGCTGGGGGTCTGCTATAACTGTGGCCAGGCTGGGCACATGATCAGGAATTGCCCACTCGGCAAACAAGCCCCAGGATCTAAGTCTCCCATTCCAACTAAGGTGTTTGCCATTGTGGAAGGTACACTTTCTATCTGTGGCACTTCTAGTCATGTGCTTTTTGACTCAGGATCTACCCACTCATTTGTGAAGTATATTATGACCCTCCCTCAAGTTCTTATCTGCCCATTGATGGTCGCCTCACCCACAGGGTCGTCTGTAATTTTAAATATGGTATATTCAGAGTGTTCGATAGAATCAAATGAATACATGATGCCTGCTAATCTGGTTTTGCTGAAAATGAAGGGCTTCAATGCACTCTTGGGAATGGATTGGTTAGCAAGGTATCATGCCAGCATTGATTGTTTCCGAAAAAGAGTAGATTTTGCCATCCCTGGAAACAAGCCGTTCTATATTCAGGGAGTCCGGCGTAAAGAAGCATCTTGCTTCATTTCGGGCCTCCATACCCGGCACTTGATTGGTGATGGGTGCTAAGCTTACCTAGCCTTCGCTAGTGTGACTACTGAAGGTCAAGGGACTCTGGCCAAAGAGAATCCTGTGGTACGGGAGTTCGAAGACCTATTTCCTGATGAGTTACTTGGGCTACTGCCCAAGCAGGAGTTGGAATTTGGAATAGAATTGGTGCCAGAATTAGCACAAATATCCAAAGCACCATATAGAATGGCGCCGACAGAACTTAAGGAGTTAAAGCAGCAATTGCAGGAGTTGTTAGATAAGGGTTTCATTCGGCCAAGTGTGTCACCATGAGGCACATTGGTCCTGTTTGTAAAAAAGAAGGACGAGATCTTGAGGTTATGCGTGGATTATCGGGAACTGAACAAAATTACCACCAAGAACAAATATCCTTTGCCAAGGATTGATGACCTCCTTGATCAGTTACAAGGAGCTTGTATATTCTCTAAGATCAACCTTAGATCCGGATATCATCAGCTTTGGATCAGAAATGATGATATAGCAAATACTGTGTTCCAGACTAGATATGGGCACTATGAGTTTGTAGTGATGCCTTTTGGGTTAACTAATACTCCAGCCGTATTTATGGACTTGATGAACCAAATTTTTTAACCCTACTTGGACAAGTTTGTGATAGTCTTTATTGATGACATCCTTGTTTATTTAAAGAGCTATGAGGAACACGAAGAGCAATTACGGACTACACTCCTGATCCTTAAGGAACATCAGCTATTCGCCAAATTAAGGAAATGCGAATTTTGGTTAGAGGAAGTGGGATTTCTTGGTCACGTCATCTCCAAAGAAGGGATTTTCGTCGACCCTAAGAAAGTGGAAGCAATGGTAAAATGGAACTGGCCAACCTCCGTGATCGAAGTACATAGCTTCTTAGGCTTGGCCGGATATTACGGACGGTTTGTAGAAAACTTCTCCCAAATCGCCCTACCACTCACACAACTAACAAAGAACGATGCTAAGTTTGAGTAGACTGATGATCGTGAAGGGAGTTTTGAGGCACTTAAAGACCGGTTTAACTTCTGCACCGGTCCTAACCATTCCAGATGAATCTGGAGGACTAATTGTCTATTTTGATGCCTCAAAGAGTGGATTGGGTTGTGTGTTAATGCAACGCGGAAGGGTAGTTGCCTATGGGTCACGACAGTTGAAGGATCATGAAAGAAATTACCTAACTCATGATCTGGAATTAGCTGATGTAGTGTTTGCATTGAATATCTAGAGACATTACCCATATGGTGAGAAATTCTTGGTCTATTCCGATCATAAAAGTTTAAAGTATTTATTCTCTCAAAAGGAATTGAACATGAGGCAGCGAAGGTGGATTGAATTTCTAAAGAATTATGACTGTGAAATTCGGTACGAGCCAGGTAAGGCCAATGTAGTTGCCGATGCACTAAGTCGGCAACCAGGTATTTTAGCAAGGATGCAAGTCAAGTAAATGGAGATGCTGGACTGTCTGATGTACTATGACATCCAACAATATGTTCAAGAAAAGCGAATGATTTTAGCATACCTTCAAGTCCAGCCAGAGGTGATAGATGAGATTAAGGGGGGTCAGGCGAATGATTCTTTCCTTGTGAATATCATGAGTGATTTGGACAAAGATTTTCGAAATGATTTTCATGTTAAGCCGGACGGAGCACTAAGGTTTAGGGACCGATTATGTGTGCCGGACTATAAAGAATTGAAGGATAAAATTTTAAAGGAAGCCCATAGATCCCGATATACAATCCACCTGGGAATTAGTAAGATGTACCAGGACTTAAAGAAAGCATTCTGGTGGAGAAATATGAAGAGGAATATTGCAGCTTACGTGGAAAAATGTCTTATATGCCAACAAGTAAAGGCCAAAAGAAAGAAGCCGTCTGGGTTATTACAACCAATGCGACTTCCAAGCTGGAAATAGGAAGATATTGCCATGGACTTTATGACCATCCTGCCAAGGACACTAAGGAAGCATGATGCTGTTTGGGTTATTGTTGATCAGCTAACAAAGTCAGCCCATTTTCTGGCAATCCGGACGACATACTCCCGTAATAAACTGGCCCAACTATATGTAAACGAGGTTGTCAGGCTTCATGGTGTGCCTGCCTCTATTGTATCAGATAGAGATTCTCGTTTTGTTTCAAGGTTCTGGAAGAGTCTATACAAAGAATTGGGGACAGAATTAAAATTTAGTACCGCTTATCATCTGCAAACTGACTGCCAGTCAGAACGAACGATTCAGATCCTCGAGGATATGTTAAGGGCCTCGGTATTAAAGATTTATTTTTTTTGATAAGTAAGTAAATGAATTAAAATAAATAAAAATTACAAAAATAATGTTCTAACTCCAAGTGTTTTGCCAACTTGGAATTAGAACAATGAGCTAGGGCATACCCCAAGCAAAACCATGAACAGAATCATGAACCAAGCAAAAAAAATGAAAAAATACAAGATGAACATCATCTAAAACTGCCACTTAGATCCCGGCCCACCTAGACTATACAACAAAAAAACAGCATTGAGCAAAAAACAGGCAGTCACCCAACATCAGGCAACACCATTTCCACCCACACCAAATCAACAACTGCAGGAGCTGCTGCCATTCAGCCACAGCAAGCCTCCAAACCGTATATAGCATCCTAGTCTGCACTCAACACTACATGCCAGCTGCTGGAGACAATATCAGCCAACCAAATATGAAATCAGCGCCAAGAATTTCAGTCCAGCCCCAAGCTCAAACCAGATCAGAAGTGGAAGGCCATCCGCTGTCACCTATATCCAACAGACGGCCACATAAAACAGCAGAGGAAAATTTTACATGCCATCAGCAATGACCATGGCCTGGTATTACATGTCAGCAAGTCCAAATAACTCATCAAAATCAGCTGCCCCGACTTCAGCAACTGCACTGCACGCCTTCCCATACTACTTTCGGGCATGCCAACAGTAGCATACAACTTATACCAAGTAGAATAGCATCAGCATCAGTTAGTTTACCAAGAGCTTCCATATTTTCTGCATCAACATCCAGCATCAGATCAACAATTCCTTCAAGCATTCCTTGGAGATGCTCAGTCCTAGCATCAGCAAACATGCTCAGTCCCAGCTCTCGACAGATAGAAAGCCAGGAGAGCAGCATTGAGGTGGCACCCAAAGCCAGTCAGGTTCGTAGCAATGACATTCAAGATTGAGCAGCCTTTACTTACGAAGCAGCAAAAACCAGAAAAGCATAAACCACCCCAGCCACACCAAGACGCAGACCACAGCTGAGCAAAATCAACACATGATATTGCACCACACAAACGCCTACTAAAACAGATCTCAACCAGCTATAAGTTCCAGTAGCAATAGATAAGAGACAGTAAGTAGGTTAAAAACCGGAGCCCAACCAATTGCTGTAACAACCCAGCAAATCCACCACTCTAGACAATAATGCAGCACCCATAAACATGCTTCTGCCATCATTTGTAAGAGGAACAGAATACATCCTACATCAATGCATCAGTACCATCACACTGCCACATCGATAAGATTAGCAACAAGTACCTCAGGATGCTACAGCTATTCGGCAACTCACTATCCCTTGGCAGCATTGACACCAACCAGTATCATGCTGACACCCAGGGACATCAATAGAACCAGATTTAAAAACCTCATGCTGGGACAACATCTAAGCTTATAAAAACCAGGTTCAATGTTGGCTGAACTAAATTATCAAACCAGGCCAGCAATAGTCAGCTGAAGCTGACAAGCAGATCAGATCAACACATGCCAGCGAGATCAGCAGTCATCACCATTCAGCACCCATCTTCTTCTACAACAGTACAAGCACAAGGCAGCCCAGCATAATCAGACAGGTATAGCTAATCCAAAGCACCAAGGCCCCTTCAGATGGGACCTCAGCAGCAGAGCAACAACCCCAGTCCACAATCAAGTACCAGCCGCAGCAGCATCATATCTCCAGTACAACCCCAATAAAGGCAACCACTTTAAGATCAAGGCGACAGCACCCAAACAGTCAGCATTCCCAGGGACCAGATCAGCAACATATTGATCTGCCAGGCAGTATGCTCCAAGTCCCCGGCCACACACAATACATACCACTCAACACCCGAACAAACCCAAGTCAGGAAAACACCACCACTCGATATGCAGCAACCACATTCACAGTAGAGAAGAAAAAAAAAACTCAGGTTGGAGCGCCGGATAGCGATGAAATCAAATCTCCACTGATTTTTTTTGGGGGGGGAGGGATGACAGTGCTGAAAGAGAGGATAGCACAATACCATAAAAAGGCCTTCAAAGATACCCCAATTTTTTTTTAAACAAAAGAAGATCAAAACAACGCAACATGTAGGGTCCAACGAAACAAAATCGAGAACCAGTCCCACAAGAGGACCTGCTAGGCCATTTTCAAATAACCTCAAACACCAAAGAGGGGAGAAAGGCTAAACCAAGGGCACAACAGGCACCCAAACATTAACACCCAGGAGGCAAGGATGGTATATTTTCCAAATTTCTAATCCAATTCTTATTTTCACTTTTTTTTTTATATACCCCAATGGATTCGAATCGGCCTAGATACACCCCTATTAGGCGCCGTGATGGTCATTAATTTAAGCCTCACAACATTGACCACCAAAGAGAAGAGATGGGAGATGTCTTGGGGGGTATTTTTGGAAAAATCAATTATTGTGCTCCTTCCATATGAAGTAGACGGTGGCAGCCAGAGACAAGCATTTAGAGATAGCCAAAAGGCTTTTCCCTTTCCATATAGAGGCAGCCCAAGATATATTTTGATACCACTCGAAATGGGGCCAATGAATACCGAAATGTCGTTGAACTTTAACCCAAGGGATCTGGACAATGGACAAGAGAAGAAAAGATGCCCGAGGTCTTCGTCATCGATGTTGCATAGAGTGCATCTAGGTGAAAGGTGTGGGATATAATGTAGGCGGTCAAGGGTGTTCAGTCTGCCTTTAATAGCAAGCCAAAGAGTGAATGCGTGGAAAGAAATGTGGTGTGGTCCCCACACCAAAGGAGCCCAGATAACCTTTGGTTTGGGAGGATGGATGAGAAGGTATGCAGACTTAGTCGAGAAGATGCCATTAACAGTACCGGCCCACCTCAAAGAGTCTTTTTGATTGCTGCGAGGAGGGTTAATCGGTATATTCATGACAAGGTGGGACACCTCAATGTTGAAAGGGTTAGGCCAGTCCCATTTATTGTTCCTAATTATAGCATCAACCTTAACATCCCAATGCAAACCCGAGACAAGGCGAGTACGATCGGAGCTCACCTTACTCAGGAGGCCAAGGGGGTGCCAGTTATCGTGCCAGAGGAAAGTATCAGAACCATCCCAAATGTCCATAACAGAGTGGGCACACATAAGAGGCCAAAGTTTCAAAATCTTACGCCAGCTCCAAGGGGCTGATGCCAGGATTTTAAGGGTCCAAATGCACCGGTCTTTGATTCTGTTCTTGTAGATCCAAGAAGACCAAGCTGAATTCGGGTCTTTAGTTAGGAGATGCCAGAGAAACTTGCAGTTAAGAGCCTTATTTTGATCTATCAGGTTCTTGAAGCCCAACCCACCTTCAGACTTAGGGTAACAGATATCGTCCCAAGCCACTTTAGCATTGGATCTGCCTTCAGAAGATCCATTCCAAAGGAAACGGCGCAAAATGCAATCAATTGCTTTAAGAATGGATTTGGGTAAAATAAAAAGAGAAGCCCAATAAAGGTGGATAGATGAGAGGATGGAGGCAACGAGTTGCAACCGCCCTCCAAAGGAGAGCCATCTATTTTTCCATGATGTGATCCTCTTAGTGATTCTCTCGGTGAGAGATTTGCAGTCAGAGACCGAGAGTCTGGTGGTTATCAAGGGGACCCCCAGGTATCTGATGGGGAGTTTGCCCATTTTAAAGCCCATGATAGCAGCTATATCCTGATGAAGAGAAGGGTCCTTCGAACATATGAAGATTTCACTCTTACTCGGGTTAGTGCAGAGGCCAGAGGTAACGTGAAATTCTTCAAGGCAGTTCTTGAGGATCTGAGCGGATTGGGTATTGGCATGGGAGAAAAGGAGGAGGTCGTCGGCAAAGGCAAGCATAACAATTTGAGTTTCTGTGCATTTCTAATGAAATTTGTAATTATTATCCCGCCTCGCCTTGACCTCAATAATGCCATTTAGGACTTCCATCACCAGAACAAATAAATAGGGGGAGAGCGGATCCCCTTGGAGAAGGCCTTTGCCTCCTTTGAAGAAACCGACCACTTTCCCATTAATATTGAGGGAGTATGTCGGAGTAGTAATGCACTGGCTAATCCAATTGACCATTTGTGGGGGAAACTTCATGAGGGTCAGAATATTAGTGATGAAATCCCAATAAACAGAGTCGTAAGCTTTCATCAGGTCGACCTTCATAGTACACCTAGGCAGGTCATACCCAAGATGATACTTATGTAGGAGCTCCTGAGCTAAGAGGATATTATCACTAATCTGATGCCCCGCCACAAAGGCCGTTTGGCATCTGTCAACCAGGAAAGGAAGTGTATCCTTGATTCTGTTTGTAAGAATTTTAGAGATCACTTTATAAATGACATTACAGCATGATATTGGGCGGTAGTCTGTAACCGTGCGCAGGGACTGGACCTTAGGAATAAGGCTGATCAGAGTGGTATTCAACTGTTTAAGGAGCTTTCCATGATTAAAAAAATCATGGATAGCTTCATAAACAGTATGACCGGTAATCTCTCATGAGTCCTTAAAAAACTTCAAGGTAAAACCATCAGGACCGGGAGCTCTATCATCACCAATGGAAAAAAGCGCAGTGCGGATTTCCTCCTCACTAACCGGCCTAACAAGGGGGCCCGTTAGTGAGTCAGGTACAGTATGGAGAATGTAGGGGTGGAGCCGATTTGCCTCCGCCGTCCCATGGGATCGGCCAAAACCCAGGGCATTTTTGAAGTGGCCCTCAATCAGATTATAAAGATCCTTCGTCCCTTTAGTAGGATTACCTGACTCATCAAGGAGGGAGGTAATTCTATTATGATTATAGTTCCCGCTAACAGTCTTAAAGAAGAATTTTGTGCATTGGTCACCTTCTTTGAGCCATTTGATTTTGGCTTTTTGGCGAAGGAAATCCGCCTCCTTAGCCATAGCAGAATAGTAAGCAGTCTTACAAAAACGCTCAATGGCGCAGGTCCCAACGTGAGGGGGGTCTTAGATTGGACATCCTCAAGGCATTTCCGAGTACGCAATACCTCGTCATGAACATCTCCACATTGGGCATTAAGAGTTTTAAGCGCACTCTTCACTTTTTTGAGAGAGGATACCAACTTAAACATCGGGGTACCAGCAATCTCGGTCCCCCAAGTTTCCTTAACCAAAGGAAGGAAATTTGGGGATTTGGAGAGAAAGTTGTTAAACTGAAAGATTCCGTGCTTTCGAGCGACCCTATCCGTGGGAAGGAGAATGCATAGGGAGTGATCAGATAATCTGGCAGGTGGAAAAACTGCTTTAGATCTTCTAAAGAGATCAAACCATTGACTATTAGCGACCACTCTATCTAATTTTCTGAAAATACGGGTAGTGGGGTCACGGCCATCGTTCCAGGTGAAAAACTGGCCTTCATGGCAGACATCTTCAAGGTCACAGTCCCTGAAGCAATCATTAAGATCGATGGAATTTTTAAAGTGCCAAGCACCACCAAGGGCCTCATTCGCCGAGCGAATAGCATTAAAGTCACCAAGTACAGCCCAAGGGATATCCTCCGAGAGGCTCAAATGCCTCCTGAGGCTTTGCCAAAGGAGTTTTCGAGGGCCTTCCAGGTGAGCACCATAGACAAAAGACAGAAGGCAGCAAGAGTTATCGTCAAGGAAAAACACATCAGTATGGATAATCTGGTCATCTTTGGAGATAACTTTGACTGCCACCTTCTTAGGGTCCCAGCCAATCCAAATCCTCCCAACAGAGGAGATGGAATAGTTCATGGACCAAAGCCATTGAGGATTAATCCTAGCCGAAATGGAGGCCGCGTTTTTCTCTACAACTTTAGTCTCAACCAGGTCAACAATGGAACAGGCGTGGGACCTAATGAGGTTGCGAACTTCATGGGCTTTCACAACCCCATTGAGATCCCTCACATTCCAGCATGCAATGTTATTCATGAGAGACCGGTGAAAGGGGGGTCCGCTTCTTAGGCCCCTGGATGTTTCTGGTCTTCTTAGAGGATTTGCGTTTCCTCCTCTTAATCACAAGGTCAAAGCAATTAGAGTCAGACACATCAGAAGCTGGGCCTGGCCTCAATGAGGCATTTGGGCTAGCAAGGGTGGATTGGCCATAGCAATTCAATGGGCCTAAATCCAACTCCAGTCCAGATACAGAGTGGTCACAGGCCTGGGCCTCATCATTGGAACAATCAGGTCCAATATTGGGCCTATGAATATCGGGGGTTGGGGGGTACTTGAGATGGACCTCAGTCCCAACAAGATGCTGCTCCTCATCGCAGCCATTCTTGAATGGGGCAAGTTGCTTCCCTAGGGGGAGGGTTGATACAGAATCACAGAGAGGAGGAGCCAGGGAATGCTCTGTCAGGTGATTCAGTGGGATGTAAACATCGCTAGCCACACGGTCATCCGGGAGAGGCTCCTGAAGAATGTTGAAGGAATTGTCTGAAGATAAAACTTTCTAAGCGGAATTCCTTACAGGTAAGACAACTTTCTTGCAGGGAGATTCCCTAGGAGGGGCATTTGCGGTGTTATTCCGTGGAATATCCTCCGGCTTTGGGACCCAAGACGTTTTGATTGTAGGGCCCTTACTCCCACTCTTTTTGAGGGCAACACTACGCGACGGCTTATGGTGGTACTCAAATTTAATTTCACTGAGTTGATCCACTGAATGTTCAGCGTAGCCGCTAGTACGAATCTTCACACATTCCGGCCGGGGGGCTTCGGCCCTATTTCGACACAAACTCTAGCAAAGCCCATATGCTCTAGTGTTTCCGTGACCGGGTCTAATAGAAGGGGTTTCCCAACTGCGCTAGCAATCCAGCTTAAACCCAGCAGGGTCCAGTATTCAACCGGGATCCCAGACATGGTGATCCAAATAGGGAATAATTTGTGCTCCTCTCTGGATAAGACCGTTCCCGGCTTCCATTCCTTAAGAAAGAAAGGATGGCCAGCAATCGACCACGGGCCACTCTTTAGACATTTGTTAAGCATTGAGCTAGAGGAAAAGCGAAAGAAAAAGAAACCCAATTCGTTCCCAGCTACATGTTGTAGCTCGAACCACCTCCATATTTTCCTAGTAATATTGTTTACTGCATTGAAATGAACAGGATTACCAACGAAATATCCCACAAGGGTGGATCCCCACAGGTCCACACCCTGTTGGATAACATCAGGAGGGGGGACAAAATTAAATTCTTCATATCAGAAAAATTTGGAGGGAAGAATTTAAGAGGAGACTTACCTCCGATGGCCCTTTTTTCGACAACCGAGGCCCAAGAGATGCTCGATAAGGAGGAGCCAAGACCATCAGAATGGCTGGAGGGATCGGCACTCTTGGACACTGAGTCACCGAGGCTCAGGGAATGCACAGCAGGAAGGCCTTCTGAATGTCTTAAGTTAGACCCAGCTGAAATGGGCTCAAGAGGACAACCTGTGCCAGATTCAGGATCCATAGTTGTTGGCCTGTTCACCACCCCAGATGGTGGACCGGCCGAGATGGGAGGAAGCCCGGCGGGGCAGAAGTGGTGGTTCGAGTAACACGTCGACCCATAGCAATCAGACTTAGACTTCGGGCCATCACTGGAGGACCTTCCGTCAAGGACGGATACGACCAAATTGGAATGAGCAGGGCGCTCAGCCATCCTCACCGATTCAAAAAAGGCCCCTTCGTGGGCGCAAGAGACGGGCACGGGAGGCGATGAAGGACGAGCGCTTAAAATGCCACCTGATTTGAGAAGATCGGGGTGGGAGAAAGGAGGGGAGACAGATGCAGAGGAGGCCCCAAAAACCAAGGAAGACGCTGCACCTAATGAAGAAAAGGGGCACCGCTTCGGAAGGCATCTAGACCCGACGCCAGAAAGAGGGGGGAAATCGGGGTCAGATGAAGAAGAGGGGAGATGGGAAGATGAGGACAGGGTCAGGATGAAATGAGGCCAAGGGGTTGCCGGACGAGGAAGAGATGGAAAAGAGGGGGCTGAGGAAATTTGAGGAGGTGGATCGGGGGAATGAGGAGTAGGTGAGCTCACAGGGAGGCGAGAGAGAGGGGTGGAGGCGGGGCAGGCAGGAATTCAAAAATTACCGGCAAAAGGGACTTGGGACAATTTCTTAGCTTTGACAGAATTCGCATTTAATAACAGTTATCAGGCCAGTATAGGCATGACTCCTATTGAGGCCTTGTATAGAAGCAAATGTAGATCACCGATTCACTGAGAGGAGCCTGGAGATAAAAGGATTTTGGGTCTAGAAATTGTTAAGGAGACGACGAAAAAAATAAAGTTAGTGCATGAGAATCTAAGAGTAGCCTAGAGTAGACAAAAGAGCTATGCAGATCGAAGGAGATTTGCATTAGAATTTGAAGAAGGCGATTTTGTATTTCTAAAGGTGTCGCCATCTAAGGGGATGTACAGATTCGGGGTAAAAAGAAAGCTAAAACCACGATTTATTGGCCCTTTTGAGATTTTAGAAAGGATCGGAAAAGTGGCCTGCAGACTTGTACTTTCCCCAAGCTTGGTAGAAGTACATGACGTGTTTCATGTATCAATGCTTAGGAAGTATGTATATGATCCTACTCATGTAATTGAATTTGAGCCTTTAGAAATCGACAAGGACTTATCCTACGTGGAGGAACCAATATAGATTTTAAATCGAAGGGAACAAAGGCTACGCACCAAATCAATCTCTTTAATAAAGGTATTTTGGAAAAATCACTCACCGGAAGAAGCAACTTGAAAACGAGAGGAAGAGATTCGGAACAAATATCCCTATCTATTTTCTGGAGGCGTTGACCGGAAGGTGTGATCCGGTCAATATAAAATGTTGACCAGAAAACGTGAATGGAAGGAAGGACGGGAAAGAGGAATGTAATCCGGTCAACGTCAATTAGTTGACCAGAATGTATTTAAATGAGAAACATTCCCCCTAAATAACCTAGAAATTTAATGAGGAAACTTTTCAAGAGTGTAAAATCATAAATAATATACTCCGAAACATCCCCCTAAATAATCTAGAAATTTAATGAGGAAACTCTTCGGGAATATAAAGCCATAAATAACATACTCCGAAATATTTTCGCTAGTGTGGCCAAACTTAAACGACGGCCGTCAAACCTAAGGCTTATAAATAAGAACTAGAGGGTATGAGAAAGAGACATGCAATAGAATTTTCTAGTAAAGGGAGACCAAGAGTTTAAGGAGAAGTAAAAAAAACCAGGCAAGAATACTCACCCTTATTTTAAGTTCATGATTATGCATGTTTGCAATGCAAGTATATTTGATTTCTGATGAACTTATATTTCAGTATATATGATGTTGTTTTGCTCATATCATTTAAGGAAGAATCATTCTTAATCGCATGTTTAAAAAGAAGTCTTGTTATTCATGGTGTTCGATTTTTATTCTACTTAAAGTATGATTATTTGTTGATCTATATGAATTATCCTGTTATTTATGATGTTCGATTTTTATTCTGCTTAAAGTATGATTATTTGTCGATCTATATGAACTTCGATAATTGCATGTTTAAAGAAAAGACTTCTGACCCTTCGGTTTTGAAGAAAAAGTACTCCGGCCTTTAGTAAAAAGAACTCCGGCTTTTAATAAGAAGAACTCCGGCTTTCAGTAAGAAGAACTCCGGCTTTCAGTAAAAAGAACTTCGGCTTTTGAGAAAAGAACTCCGGCTTTTATGGGAAATAACTCCGGATTTTGATGAAAGAATCTTCGACTTTAAGATGATTAAAAGACTATATGGATTTCAATTGTTGAAGTTAAAGAACAAAGGCTATAAGAATAAGAAAAATGTATGTAATCCGGACAGCAATTGGAACTCTACGACTTTCGACTTTCGAACTACGACAGATGGCCATCAAAAGACATGAACTAAGAACTGAGTTTCCATTAAACTTACTATTAAATATGGATGAAGGATATTGGAGTGATACTTGAGGACTACCTCTTGGGCCACGGGGGGAGACTTTTGGTGGCATAAGACTTTTGGACTATGGTCGCATATGCCGGGTTAAAGGCATTACCTCCCGCCTCGAGGAGCATAATGAGAGGATACGGCCTTAGGTTGTGAGGTTATACACAACCCTTTCTCGATGTTGTCCGCTCCCGTCCGGTCCCTAAAGATGATATGGATTTCGTATGGTTTTTATGAATTTTCTAAAGACAAGATAATAAGAATAAGAACAAGAAAATTCTGAACTAAAGAAGAAATTATATGGTGATTTCATATGTTAAAGTTATGATAAAAATACTTACTTTGATCTGATTATATGTATGTTTATGTTTTCTGCATGTGAGTATCTTGTTGGGCTTTGTAGCTCACTCTTGCCACTTTTCAGATGATGAGAGGCTTATGGAGGATGAAGTCGAGTAGAACCATTTGATGTAGCTAGACGGCATAGCTGGCCGGAGCTGATAAATGAAGAACTTGTTTTATTCCTTTTGATGTTTTGAGAAGACTTGTAGAACAGTTCCGCTGTATATGAATCGATGGATGATAGCATGTTTCCGTGATTACTTATTGGATAAATGAAATTGATAATTCTAGTAAGCATCTCAGGTCGTATCAAGGCATTCAGGTCCGTCTAACCTTAGTGTTGGCCGGCCTTGTATGAAATTAAAACCGGAAGGCCAGCTCATGTAGTTTGGCCTCATGCAATTCGGTGTATAAAAGAAAAATTTTTATGTTCACCTAATTATTATCTATTTATTTACTTTGGCAATTGATAAGGATTTAGGCTTGACGGCGGCTTTATGCGGTGGAATAAGGCCGAACTGTCACATAAAAAATTTGACAATCAAAGTTATCACAATGTTTTTTGTGAGAGCTCATGGAAACTTACTAGAGGATCTCTAGTGATGGTACACAGTGAGAAATTATAAAATTTATATGTGTTGTAAGACTGGTTATCTAATGGTGATGTGAATATAACTGAGGAGGTGAATCCTTCAAGTTGCGGTACAAGTGGCCTAGCCACATGAGTGAGAAAATTATTAATTTGTCAAGCGAAGAAGAGTATTTTTTTTAGGAGTAAAAGGTACCAAATTGAATACTTATCCTCACTGCATGGCCTGAGAGCAAATGAAAATTTCCTTCCATAAAATTTATCCATGAAGATAATGGACCTTATTTAACTTGTGCACACCAACATATATGGTCCATTGAAGGTAAAAATTGTCGGTGCTGTATTTTACCTCATTATCTTTATGGATGCTTGTTTGAGAAAAGTATGGATATATCCCTTCAAATCGAAGGATCAAGCTTTTACTGCCTTCAAACAATTGCTTGCAATAGTTGAATGGAAAAAGCAAAAGAAATTAAAGTACATCTGTAGTAACAATGGAGCAAAGGACTTTGGTCTGTTTGATGTATATTATTGCTCACAAGGCATCCGACACTAAAAGATTTCGCCTATGACACTGTAATTAAATATTTTTTTTGGTAAGTAATTAATTGCATTAAAAATTTAATAAAATGTACACAGCAGCTATATTCTTTACCAAGTATTTTGCCGACTTGGGTAAAGAGACATAGAGACAAGGAGACCCCAAAGCCATGACGAACGTCATTAATAAAAAATTACATAAATTGGAATCGGCGATAGAACCGCAAACCTAACACAACACTTGATACGCTCGCCGAAAAAATGGCAATTGAGTTGCAGATCAAGAGCGGCAACCTCTTGTCCTAATTGACACATGATATGCCGAGTCAGCAAGGTCAAACCAGCCTCCCGCAAGACGGTGATCGAGCCTGATCAGCATGCCGAACCCAAATAGCCAAATAGCAGTTGAAGTACGCATTCCCACACTTCAATTTAAACTCCGTTTGAAATCGGCAAAATTGCCCTCACACCAAATCGGCATGTGAAATCGACAATTTACCCTCCAAACCAAACCAGCAAAAGAGTCCACGTCAGTCAAACCATCCAACAGCAAAACAAACCAGAATCCACTACAAGCCTGATCGGGCAATAGGCAAAAAGGTTCCTGGCCACGTCAGCAAATCTACACTAGCAAAAGCGCAATCAGCCTTGACTTCAGAAAAACCGGAACAACTACATATTGGCAGATACCAGGAGTTGACAAGCTACGTCAGCAGGCCAACCCAACCTCTGATGTACGCCAATGATATGCCTAGTCAGCAACGCCAAACCTTTCACCATGCCAAACCCACATAGCCAACCAGCAGATGAATTACGCTTTCCAGCACTTCAATTTAAACTCCATTTGAAAACGGAAAATTTGCCCTCACACCAAGAAGGCGATTTTTTTTTTTGAACCCGTGACAGCATGAAATGAAATCGGCCAGCGAGGCACCCCCACAAAGGATTTTTTTTTCTACAGTAGCCAATGAAACCGGCCAACTCCCATAACCTGGCCAAGGAAACAAGCAAACCAATCTGGCAGGACAAAAAGAAAATCCAAACCAGACTCCCCCCCTTTTTTTTCTTTTTTTT